>VZSZ01006701.1:403840-421270 GCA_013398815.1 Ibidorhyncha struthersii | reverse complement strand
CCAACCCTGACGATTCTGTGATTCTGTGATTCTGTAACCTGTTCTTTCTGCCCTTACCAGATACCTATGGGAGTTTATTTTAGTGCATAATGAATGTTTGATTTCCCTCACTTGAAATAACAGGTTTGTCACCTGCACTTCCCACCATGCACATCTTTCAAAAGATCATATTTGCAATGGTATTAATATACCATCAATTAATATTCCTTCAATGTTTAAGAAGTCAGATTAGGAATTAGGCTCCTCAATACATTTGTAGGACACGCCCTAATTTCTTAAAATAAACCAAAGACAATTTATTGATAAAGGAGTAGCAGTAGTGGTGGTGATGATGATAATAATAATGATAATGATAATAACAATAATAATATAGTTAATGTCAAAAAACAGTGTAAATATTGTTTTCTATCACCTGAGGAAAAAAAAGTTACATTAGAAAATATGGTTGTTCATTTTGATTTTTTTAAATATTTATTTAATCAAAGCTGCCAGAATAGACAATTTAAATAATGAAGGAAAAGATGAATCTCAGTGTTACATCAATTAATTACCTATTAAATATTTTTTCTGATGTCCATTTCACTGCACAGTTAGTCAGCTTGCAATACAGAAATTTTTGCTTGTGAAGCTTGCATCTTACTGCTACCTGTTGGTGCAATATTAAGGGATCACTATCAAAGGGAAATTTAAGCCCATTGTTTATTCAGGAGTTACAAATTTTCAGCTTGGATGACAAGAGCTATCAAGCATCTGGAAATAATGCCCAGGGTCTTCTGGAAGAAGAGCTATGACTTACGAAATTATCTTTCTTGATTCTCGGGTATTCATGATGCAATATCAAGCATTCTGTGTCAGATTATCCCTCCTTTTTTGATAAGTTTCTCTATCCTCTCTTTCTTCTTCAGAAAAAAAAAAAAATGCTGTTTTTCATTTAGTTCCCCTATCTAAAATTAATCTGCCACAATATAAACATAAAAGGAAAAAAAAAGTAGTTTGTGTAATATTACAGCTTAGTAGCACATGTAAAAACATGGTATAAAAGAGAAGAATAAACTCTCAAATTATCAGTTATACATGTTTGCTCTCATGAAAGAAATGAAATTGTATAGATATGCACATCTCAGAAAAGCAAATCTGTCCTTTCACAAGCCTAGCAAGAATGTATCAGATGATAGAACTAAAATGGTTTTATATTACCATATTTTGCTGTGTATAGCCTGCTACTCAGATAACCCACACCTCTTTTTGAAAATAAATTCTCATACAACCCACACCCTCAGATAACCTACAACTGTCTCCTCCTTTTCCTTCCAAGCCATCCCTGTATTTAGCAAATTCCCCTGGAGGCTTCCTGTTGTGGTGGAAAGAAAACAGGGAGGGAAGGTAAAAGTGGTAAAGAAGATGATGAGTTTGAAAAGGAAAAGGAATAATTTCTGGTGAATCACAGGACTGGGAAAGAAGGAACTCTGAAAACAGGTTTGCATAATATTACCAGCACTTATGGACAACCCTAATTCTGAAAATAACTAGTGGGACTTTTGTTTCATTATTGCTATTATTATCATTATTATTATTATTTTAACAGTTTATCCATGGGTTCTAGCACTTTAAAAAAAAAGAACTTGTTTTCCAGCTACACTGCATTTCAAACTTCAGTCACACATTCAAACTTCAAGGTGAAACTGACCATCTAGGTAAACTCTCATATTTCCTAAACCAAAATCAAATAAAAATCTTAGTATAATTAGTCAAAGAAAATATTAAAGCCAAACACTGAAAGAAGACACCACCACCTTCTGTTCGTAGGGGAGCTCACAGGTATAAAGCAGACCATGGGTTACCACTGATTTCTTCATTGTGTGAAACATGTGCAAGGTCCAGCCCCACGACAACATGCAAATGTGGAGGCAGAGGGATTTTCTTACCAAGCAAAATTGCTAAGACCTGGGAAATGGGGAGGTGTGGAGAAGAGAAAAGGAGAGTAAGTGGAAAGAGAGAAAGAAAGAAGTTTGATGAAACCATCAGAGCATACAATAAAACTAAGACACCCCATGATGTTCTTCCCCATAACCTTTTTCCTGTCCCTATGCACCCCCAATTATGTGCTCTTCATGTTATCATTAGGCTGCAAACAAGTAAGCTCTTTCAGTTTACTCTATGCTTGTAAATATATCTAACAATAAGATATAAATGCAACAATGAATTGATAAACAGAATAATCGTAAGAAAAACAGCCTGCAGCTTCTTCCAAAAGCTCTGAAAAGTAGTGGGCACATTTTAGTCTCTCCAAACTCAGCCAAAGGTATTTACTCTGTGGCTGAAGTTAAGCGTTGTTTATGTACTGCCTATGTCTCATGTCAGCCTTACTGTACAGTTTTACTGGTAAGTAAATGGTTCCTGTGTGAGCCATACAAGTATTTATTTTTCAGACACTAAATTAAATGGTGCACTCTCCTATACCAATTTACATCAGTTCCAACCCCAGTAAAAGCAACAAACTGACTTTTGTACGAGGACAGAGTTAGGCCTCTTCTTTCCTTTCCGGTTCAAAAGAGAAAGTCGCATGGCCTTCCTGGTGCAGCAATAGTTTCTGGCATGTTGCTAGTCTACTAATTTCACCTCAGGTAGAGCAGAAATGTTTCCCTTAAACTTGAAGCCAATGTGCCAATAATCTCAAATATCTTAATAATAAATGGATTCCAGAATTGGATCTCAAACATGTACAACATATATAGTGGTGTGGAGAAGACTTAAGTGGTTCACATGGTATCAAGGCTAACTGAGTGACTTCAGTTCTGCTCAGCAAAGTGACCACAGTTGCCTGTAGTCACTCAAGACCTCTCATATATACTCAGTTTACAACTACAATGTTGTACATTTTGACTACCAATACTTGTCTGAATTTCCACATTTTCCCCTCCTCACAAACAATAAAGCTTCCAGATGCCAAACCAGGTCTCTTGTTCCAGCTGTGCAAATCCATCAGCTACATTTGGGCAACTTAAATCGCATTTAATGGCAGTGTAATGTAAACAATTCTATTGCCAATGAATAAGAAAAAAACCCACACACAACGCCAAAAAACAACTCTTGGGCACATTGGCTGTGTGGGGGTTAAATATTTTTCTACTGATGCCAGAAGAGATAACTAAATAAATGGGGAATAGCAAGATTTCACTTTGATATCATATATCACACATCATACTAACTTGCTATAGAAAAGAACCAAATTAAATTAAACTATGTTGGTTTTACAATATAGTACTGAATTTCATTCTCAATATAAATAGCCAGTTTATTACATTATGTAGTATTTCCTCAGTATGTCTGCTGAAGAATCTCCAGCCAAGGATAATGCATCTGTACACTTCATGACACAAGAGGGTTTATTTCCAAGCTAATTAGAAGCCATGCATTATCCATTTAGTAACCAGCAATACATTTTTAATTATTATTTTGTAGTGTTGTATTCATTGTGATGGAAAATGTTGCTTTTTCTATAATAATGGAAAGGTTTGGGCTGTGTACATATGATACTTACACTACCCCACTGTAATTTAACATTAGTTCAACGAACAGCATTACTGTCTTTGCACTCACTATTTGGATTTTATTACTCAAGAATGTGTCCGTGTGAATATGACAGACTTTGATTTTATTGTACTGTCTTGGGAATACACCTACAAAAACTGTGTTTTTCTGTCTTAAGGTACCAACAGCCCTGAATTAGGCATCTAAAAATTAAAAACAATTCCTTCCTAGATGAGAACAAATAATGTTTGGGTCCCCTATCCAGGGTGAGTACTCTGAATTGTGATACAATTGTATGTGTGGAGGACAAACAGGAGAGGGAAGGATAAATACAGTAATAGTAACTAACAGATTTCTTCAACGCCTAGTAACTTTACTAGTAAAAGCATTAAAATATTGATTTTAAAAAAAAAAAAAAAACAGATGCTGACCAAGAAGGCATGAAACTCTAGGTTTGGAATTTGCACATCTTCCAAGCTAACTTCTTAATTACCTATCGCAGTATCAATACCTAAGCCTCTTCTGGATCTAGCTCTAGAATCGACACCTACAAAGCGACTTGGCCACTCCAAGACTCCATGTCACAATGCCTGAGGATATACCACAACCCTAAGTAAAAATCCCTTGACTATACCTGCACATATCCTAATGGATATTTCTTCAACCTGTTCTTAAGCAAGTAAAGTTCTGAGGATTCAGATATCAAGTATGCGGCAAATTCACCCTGGAATTCATAAAAGGCAGGGTAATGAAGAAGGAACTGTCAGAGACAGCAAGTAGTAAATTCTGAGAACAAGAATGTGATCTAGCACACTGTCACTCTACTCAGTGCCTCCCTCCTTTTGAATTTCCTAGATATTGTTCTTTTCCCTGGAGGCAGATAACCAAAACACCAAAGCATTTCCTTCCAAAACGGAGTGGGAATAATTTGTTTCTTTTAAACTAGTGCTACTATAAAATACATAATAGAAAACAGAGTAATGTCCACTGCAGCACAAGGCAGAATAACATGGGCCTACAGCATCCCTGACTCTTCTGTCACCTCATGAGAATTTATCAAAGCTATCCTTAAAAGATCAAGACAAAAATTCTGCACTAACCTAAAACTCATAGCACTGAATTTTACACCTGTTGTTTCATTTCTGTACATGAATGCAAAGGTTTTTTTATATAATCAAGGACTGCTGACAGTTTTCCCTCTGCTCCTTTTTTCTTTGAGATGAAACAAGCCAAAAACTTTCCATCTTTTCTTAAAGTACAAACTTCCTAGCAGTTGAGACAATCTTGTTGCAAACTAGTTTGTCTAGTCTGATTTTGTCTAGTCTGTGCTTGTCTTTTGTGTAATACTCAAAAACTATACACTTATCAGCTAAGGCTTTTTTTTCCCTAGTTCTGAGAAGGGTGAAGGGACTACTCTACATCACGTTTTTTAGAAGCCAGTGTTATATTTGTTTTTTTTCTACAACTATGTGACATTGATGAGTTAGATACAGCTTCTTATCTTTATCTGGTCCCTCAGACTCTTTTACCAGTGCTACTCATTAACCAGTCCTCCTCCATTCTGTCATTTCTGCTGCAGATTATCCCCAAAATGCATTACATCCCTTGAATCCCATTTGAACTGCATCCTGTTTTTTTCTGTCACCCAGTTTTGCAAAACCAATTTTGAATTCTAACACCGTTCTCCAACGTACTTAAGAATGTCTAGGAGATTGATTTCAATTTCATGTTTAACAAGTACTTTTCATAGTGGCAGTCATTATAGAGGCACTGGTTATTACACGAAATATAGTAACCCAGGTGATGCTGTATGCAGATGAAATACGGTATTACAAGTCTATCACAGGGACAGGAAGTCCTCTTCCACTTGTCTTCTGAAGCAACTGTCCTGGTAATTTTTTTGTTTATCGTGGTACTCTGTACAGAGTCCAACGTAGTCTTTAAGTGATACAAATAGAAGGTAGGATTAGAATCTAGGCCACTGCCAGAGTGAGATACTTACAAGCAGGCCTCTATTCAGACCTTTCACTACCTGCAAAACCTAGGCTTTGAAAATCTAGGTGTCTGCTCTCCTTTCTCACCCCTGAACAGAGAATTTGCATTTTAACTTACGTACTTGTACTCTGATGTCTCTGTACTGCAGTTATAGTATTTACTGTAGATGTCAGTTATCTTGGGGGGAAAAAAAAGAACAAGGGTATCTAGTTTAATTATGAGTATAGTTAATTTATTTGACCAGATATGCTGCACACCATTAATTATGTTATTGTTGTGTGCAAATCCATGTTATTAAATATTCATTACTTCTAACAATTTACAGTATGCTAAGCTTCACATTTCAGTATAACTCATCAACTGAACAATAAGAACTTGCTTACTTTAAGCTACAGACTCAATTTATATAAAATAGATACAATCATGAGGATTCATTAATAGAATAAGAGTTTCTGAACCATAGGGAAATAAACAATAGCTGTTTCATGAAGGTAGTACCTGATGTGGAAGTATTCATGACTTTGTAAGGCTGTGTGCTAAGCTGAAATTCCATTAATTTTTAAATAACAGGGTCAAATTATTTCCTGACTCCACTGAATTCAATGGAGCTCACTGTATATATCTGAATGTGGCAGAATTTGACTCCATTTGATGAAGCACTTTATATAAACACAGATTCTTTAGCGCTAGTCCAACATCATCATGGCAAATTCTTCACTGGCACTTTTTATAGTCAGAAGAAAATAACACTGATAAGCAGTAATGCAGGTATTGATATGTCCAATATACAACATAAACAAACATCAGTTCGAACAAAGTGCAGTGTGAGAATCTACCACAGCTGGAAGTTTCCCTTTGCTGACAAGTTCTTAAAATAAACATGAGAAAAGAAGCAGGTTTTTGCTGTGACTGATAATGTATTTTTTTTCTGGATGCACTGCTAAACATAGCAATTGGAGTTAATAGGTAACTCATACCCATCCCCTCCAGTGCTAATTACCAATGGAGGAAAGAAAATAACTAATTTAGGCTACTGTATTTGTCTTACTAACCATTACTAGTAGAACAAAGATGCCTAATTCAAAGAATTTTATGAAATAGCTGATGCCATGCTCACCTCCGTGTTTTCTAAATCCAATTGCAAAGAAATATAGAATATATGAATATGAACACTATGTAAATTGTAAGTATGAACATTATGTAAATCATAATATTGTAATGATAAATGCTGATTACTTGATCCCACACAATAGCAGTAGCAGTGCCTTAGAAGCTATAAATGTTGCAAATAAATAACTGAATCAGTTGCAATGGGATTGATTTTAAGGTGAGACCTGGTTATGAGATATTAATTAAGATAAACCGCCAAGTACCAGCTGAGATTCTTGTTTTGCCCATCGGAACAAAATGTAAGCAATCCAAAGCCTTGTTCTATGACCTCTGCATAAAAGTTACACAGAAATTACACCCTTACCTTAGTATGAAGTTAGCAGCTACAAATACCCTAGCAATTCTGCAATTATTGTAAAGGAGGGAACCCTCAATAAATTCAATGCTTTCACACAGAAGCAGGCAGTTAAACCTCATGCTAATTCAGTTACTTCACTTCCAAAAAAAGATAAATCCTTCATAGCTCAGTATCTCTGCATCACATTGCAGTGAAGCTGGTAAGGCTAAATAGCAAACAGAAATGCGCGTGGTCTGTAACTGGTATTAATTTATTCAGGATAATCTGGTATTGTGCTCTTCCCTCAGGTAGATTTTGTCTTGGGAACACGCTGATGGAGTTACATGAAGCAGGGAAGGTTTAGCTGCCTCACCCCAATAACCTCATACACTCTAATGAAACCTACAGAAAAGCAGCTTTTAGGTTCACAGGAAAGTAGGTTTAGAGAGCTGAAAAGGAAACTGGGAGAAGGAATCTTTAATAAGATTTATTATCATTCCAAATATTAGGATCAGTAGGATCAACTAAAAAAAAAATCTCTTAATGATCTCTGACATGACACCTTTTGAAGTATATCTTATTTTATAAATAGCTTACCTGATTCGGTCCAGCTTCAGTTCAGTTTTCTGGGTGTTTTCTTTTTCCACCAGAAACATGGGGTCTAGGATGCAAAACAGTCTTTGAGTCATCACTTCCAGTCATTTGCCATGGCTATCAACTCTATTACATAAAAAAATTACATAGCTCCCTCTAAAAATCAGTTTGATTTCCCTCTGTCACTGCCCTAGCTAGAAATAATGCTACTTGTCTGATGGTTAGAATCTCCTTTCTTGTTTCTGGACTGTATTTATTTATGGGTATTCTACATTCCATACCTATTTTGTGGCATGATCGTACTTTTGCTTAAATAACTCTTCTTGCTTCTTTGTGTTGACTGAGACAAAATATTTATAGATGACAGCCTGTATCTTTTCAACCTCCTTATTACTAGGTGGAATGTCTTTTAGTTTACATATATTGTGCTTCTTATGACAATGAGTAGCATATCTACACTTTTTCAGTTTGTATTCTTTTCCCTGAGCATGAATAATCACAGCTTTAAGCATTTTTCCAGATGAAGTTGTATCCAAGCTTTGTTGCGTGATGTTAACATTTCTCCATCTCAAATGGATAAACCTCCACTTGTGTTTTAAAGTAATACTTGTCTTTTTTTCCCAACCACATTATGATTAGCTCATATCCAGAACATCCAGAAAATGAAGTTTAATCTGTTTTGCTGAAAATCACCTCATTTTGACTATTCAATTCTCCCCCCAGCTTTTTCTGCATAATCTTCTTTGAGATTGACAGCGTCTCACAACATTTTGCTCTCTGCAGACTTTATTAGTACAATCTCAGTATTTTCTGTATTTCACACATGAAAATATTAAATAAATTCAGCCCCAAGATCAATCCTTGCTTCTACCAGGGAATCCCTTCTTTTCGTAGCTGTCCATTTAGGACAACTTCTGGTAGACTTTCCTGTAACCAAATCCTTAGCTATTTTACATTTCTTGTATTTTCTATCTTCTCCAGCTTTACCGTTATTTTCCCACGTAATTCTGCATTTTTATTTTGTCTTTTAAAAGCTCCAAAAGGTTCACTAAGCTCCTCTCTATAAAATATGGCTTATTTTATCAAAAAGGATAGTTTGGGAAAATCTATCTTTCATGAATCAGTGTTTTATTTTATTCTGTTCTAATTTCTTTTTAAATCCAGTTTAATGCACTATTCCTTAAAATTTCTTTCAACCACACACTTTCTGACAATAAGAATGTCAGAACTAGCATTGCAAAGCTCTCCTCCAGCCAATATAAACCAGAACACAGAAGAATATCCTTCTCCTTTAAACCTTTCCCTATTTTTTTTCCTGAAAAATAGAATTGATCTTTCTATTCCATGAACTCTTTCTTTTTGCAAGATAGGCAATGATGTTGTTGATGTGCAATGTTAACACAATGCTATTTGTACCTTTTCTGAACAAAGTGTGCCCTTACATATCCCTGTACCAGCCATGTCTGCTAATTCATTATGCTTACATTAGTTGTATTATAACATTTAAAGTTCTGAACAATTGCTCTCATTTCTCTGCAGTGGTTCCTTTTTTTTTCCCTCTCTCTCTTTTTTTTACAGTGCCCTACAAACATCTTTTTGACCTACAGAAATATGAAAGATTAATTTGTCAGAAATAACAATTACAAAAAGCCATAGTTTGGAATTAAATTTATATTAACACATATAATTTCTTACCACAGCCTTCATCTGAGATGGAAAACAATGAGTTTCTGCAATCTACTGTATCCAACAGGTACACTATTTTATACAGCATCAGATGACTATTTTTAGCAGATTTAGTAACTGCTCTGTCATACCAAGCTTCCCACTCAGGCTTAGAATTTATCAATATTTTATTTTCCTCCTCCAAGAAATTCCTGGCAGAAGCAAACCTTAGACCTGCTACTATGACTCAGTGCTGATCCATAACTCTGAAAGATTTCCTATGACAGTTTGCCAATGAAAAGATGTTAAAGCTTGGCTGTGTTGTCCATAAACTATGGTCAGAAATGACAGCAAAAGGAATTTTATTCACTTTGTAAAGAATAAGCATTTTAATATACTTAATACTTACTAGAGTGATATGACATCTTGATTGGAAAGAATATTTTAATTACGTGTAAAAGCCATTTTTTATTATTATTATTACTATTATATTATTTCCTCCAACTTTGTATCACTAATTGTTATAGAAACTATGAACACACATAGAATGTTATTTCTGTTATTCTTATCATTGTTTGTTTGAACTGTAAAATAATCTTTGGAGAGAGAACCATCTCAGAATAGTCTTATTTCACAAAAGTACTTCAATTTTCTTCGGTAGGTGAAATCTATTTTCTTTCTATTATTAAAAATTTTAAATTGATAAGCAAGTCTGGCCATAGTCAAGCTTTCTAATCTACAGCAATAATCACAATCATTAGTATCTAGCACTTCATAAATATCCCTTTAAGATACTATTTGATATACCATATAGTCTTGTGGGAAACAATCGGGATACTACTGCTTCAAAAACAGCTAAATGTATTACAATAAATTTGCTTTCTCTGGTATGCTGAATTGGAAACCTATGAGATGTTGAATAAGAAAACTGATACCACTGCTTATCTGTCCAAAAGCTAGTGGTGTTAGGAAGCCCAGTAATTGAAAAATGGATAGCACTGATATTTGAACCTTTTTATATAACCTTTGAAGTGTAAGCCTTTTGGGGAATAAATTGCTTTTTGTAACGAGAACAATGTCAGATCCCATATTTAGAAACCATGCACTTAATTCATTTTCAGACAGAGAAACTCATGTTGTCTTGTTGGGAAAAACATTGCAAAATGGATTAAGCTTCACCCTGGAGAGATGATAACCTAATATAAATAACTGCAGGCTGATCTTTATTAGTTACTGAACAAATATTGCCAAATAGGACAGGCGACCTTCAATGATGATTGATCTAGGATAAGTCATCAACAGCCTTCTCTCCAGAGAGTAACTTTGGGGCATTTTGGAATTGTACTGCTCTTCTTATTTCAGGGTTGGCACTAACACTGAGTGAGTACATCTTCTTTAATAGCAAGGTCTAAAGCTAATAGGGTGGCAGAGTAATGACAACTTATTCTACAATGGGCAACTGCTAAGTATCTGCTAGAACTAATCAAACAGGATTGGGTCTTTTTTGGAAGACCTGAATCAACCACAGCTTCCCATGTTCATACGAGACAGCCTAAAGTCTCCTTCTTAGAACCACTGTGAGTATGAATGATTTTTTTTTTTAAACTGACACTAGATGAATGAAGTATTATCATTACCTAGACGTCTACATATCCCAGTGCACCAGAATTGGCATCACATGAATTGAAATCCTATTGATTAATTTTGTAACTATTCTTTGCTCAGATTTTTGCTATTCTTTGCTCAGACTTTCCTTTTTACCCAGGAAGTAAAATTTCCTGGGTTTGAAAGTCAAGCCTTGAATATAATTGTAGCTGTATTGATTTGAAAAGCTATTGCATTCCAGTGAGGATCAGTAAGCAGTCCCATTTACAAACAGTGTTTAATTATATTTGCTGTAATGATACATTGTGGTTTAACCCCAGCCAGCAACTCGGACCACTCAGTTGCTTGCTCACTCTCGCGAGCTGGGATGGGAGAATCAGAACAGTAAAAGTGAGGAAAAAACTCAGGGGCTGAGATAAAGACAGTTTAATAGGTAGAGCAAAAGCCACACAGGCAAGCAAAGCAAAATAAAGAATTCATTCACTGCTTCCCATAGGCAGGCAGGTGTTCAGCCATCTCCAGGAAAGCTGGGCTCCCTCACGCTTAATGGTTACTTGAGAAGACAAACGCCGTAAGTCTGAACGTCCCCCCTTCCTTCTTCGCCCAGCAACATGACATCATATGGTCAAGTATACATCATATGGTCAATATACCTTTGGTCAATTGGGGTCAGCTGTCAGGCTGTGTTGCCTCCCAACTATTTGTGCACTCCCAGCCTACTCACTGGCAGGGCAGTGCACGGAGCAGAAAAGGCCTTGAATACTTGGCAACAACCAAAAACGTTAGCGTGCTACCAACACTATTCTCATCCCAAATCCAAACAGCTCTCCACCAACTGCTAGTAAGAAAGTCAACCCCCCTCCCAGCCGAAACCATGACACAATATTAACTGATACACAATATTGATACTATGAAGAAATAACACAAAACACTGCTTGAGAACTCTAATATTAAACAGCTATACTGATTGCGTATGGAGGTGACTGAAAAAAATGGAAAGAGTAAACATCTACCAGTGGAATTGTGGAGTACATAGCATGTGCTGATATAC
This sequence comes from Ibidorhyncha struthersii, assembly GCA_013398815.1. Lineage (NCBI taxonomy): Eukaryota > Metazoa > Chordata > Aves > Charadriiformes > Charadriidae > Ibidorhyncha > Ibidorhyncha struthersii. The sequence continues at coordinate 409,382 of VZSZ01006701.1, read as the reverse complement.
AAAGATACAAATCAAAACAACAAATCTTGAGTATTAGCAACACAAAGACAGAGAATACTTGGTGTCCGGGTTTGAGTGACACAGGACTAACCTCCCTTCTAACGCTTGGGAAAACTGCACTTTTAGAAGACTCTAGTGTCTGAATTTGTGAAAATATTTACTTTATAGCCAGCTATGGTATATGGGTTTCACAGTGTCAGTGTCTTCAAGCTCACTAGGTGCAAGGATGAGCAGGAGTGAGACCTGCGCACTTGGCCCAAGCTGGCCAACAGCATTATTTCATACCATGAACGTCGCATTCACTATAAATTAGAAAGTTTGCTGCGAAGTTCCCTCCCTCCCTTGATGTCGGCCATCCTGAGAACTTCTTGCCCCAGTGCCGGACCCCTGAGGCCTTCCCTTCCTCCTGAAGCCGTAGCGCTCACAGTGTCCGACATTTACTGCCCACTGCTGGGAGCGCACAGCTTCCTACGGATAGAATTGGCTGAGTATAATCCTTGTAGATTTTATATTGGTATCCGGATCAACATTGGTTCTTTAGTGTTATTAATGTTAATTATCTAGTCTTACTCTATTAAATCTGTTTATATTTCAACCCTCAGGTTTTCTTTGTTTTTTTCCTGATTCCCCTTCCCGGGTGGGGAGGGGTCATTGGGCGATAAAATAATTGTCTAAATGACAATAAAGTTTTGTGGGTTTCTCAAACTGTAACAACTGGGTTTATCACACATGAGTACTTTCAATATTTGCACAAATAAATTATGCACAGCTTATCTGTGCAAAAGACATTTTGAAACCTGATGATCCCTGGTCAGCTGATGACAACCTTCAATAGACTGTGGTTTCTATATACCAAGGATTAATTTAAGGCAGAGAGGTATATTCTTAGGAATCCTTGCTTATGGAAGTGAGATTTGATCGTTGGGAGAAGGAAAAATTAGAATTATAAGCTCTAAGTGCCTCTGTATAAAAATAGAACACCCCTGTATCATTGAAGTACTCTTTACCCGCACAGCACTAGGCATATTCACAGTTTTGTGCAGCTGGAGGGTAGCAGCAAAAAAATTTGTTTTCCAGAAAGTAGTACAGTACTGATCTGGGAGCCTTTATGTTATCTTCTCTTCTAATTTGAATGCTTTGATTTTGTTTCAGTGAGTAAAGAGCAATTTCAGTTCCTTCCGGCATCAATACTTGCAGGCTTATTTCTTTTCATCAGTTGTCCTCTCAATATTTTTCTACCTTGCTCAGGTGATAAAACTTTTTGTCTGTGATTTTTTTTTAATGAAACAATTATTTCTCTTTTTCAGATATTAAAAATGACAGAACAAGGCTTTAGTTGTCACTGTTTTAAAAATCTAATTCTTTCTTCATATTCTGATACAAAATACAGTGTAAGAACCTTCAGTAATGTTTCTCTCTTGTAATGTATGAATTTTGCACAGAAGATGGAACACTAGAAAGACAAGATTATTTTCCTGGTGGTAATAAAGAAAAAAGTTTCCAGTAGAAGTTATTACTTTTAATGTTAAAAAAACCCTAGGAATTAGGCATTCTGAAGTACAGAGCTTAATAATACCTCTTCCAGTGCCAAATTCATGACCGGTGTTATTCCACCAATTAATTTATAAACTTCTACATGACAACTATGACTAAAACTATTTCCTAAGTTAACAAAGCAGTTTGGGGTTTGTTTTTTTGTTGTTTTTTTGTTGGGTTTTTTTTGCATATCTTTCTGGTATATTTGTTTAGCAAAAGACCTTTAAAAACTCAAAATCTGTTTACTTAATTTCTCCTCCACTCAGTATTTTGCCAATGTCTTCCTTTACAAATATTCAGCCCATTGATTTTTATTAGTATCCTTTTTTCTTTTATGTGCATTGCTTTCTATTCCACGTTGTCTTTTGTGTACTAGTACCATCAATGCTCTTCTACATTCTTTTCACCCCTTAGACACAAGTGTGCCATACGAATCCGTCACTGTGTTTGCTTGCTTCTTCAAGAACTGTTATTGTGAAGTTAGTGAAAAAGGTCAGGGTGATTATTTAGTGGGAAAAATCGAATCTGCTGGAACTTTATTGCTTTCCTCTAAGAAATCTGACTTATTTATGACATAAGGCATTTTAGGGCACCTGATAGGACTTACTTCTTTTTTTATGATACTTCTGCCTTTGTGTAAAATTGTGCTATAAATGATATTGACAGTGTCATACAGTACTACTGTATTGTTTTTAAGTTGCATTGTTTCAGCAATTTATGGTCAAACAAACCAAAGTTGTGACTGTTTGCCCTACTTGCAAAGTTGCATGGACTTGCCTTAAATTTTTCAAAATATGCTAGAGAAACTTTTAGCAGAGGCAAGTTTACCATAGCTCAAGGAAAGGTGCACTTTCTCTTCCACCTTGAATCCATAGCTCTTAAAATAGATGTAATATAGACAGGCATGTAACTGTGTAGGGATACTCTTATGATTGGGATGTTTTTCTTAACAGACTTAGTAGACAAGCCCAATGGCCACACTACCCCAAAGAGTTGCCTGACAAGTGCAATAAACTAGACACACTTCTCAAAAAAGAGATGAGAACATCTGAATTGTCCACTCCATAAGAGATATTAGATAAAAAGTAAAGGCTGGTTCTCTGACCCCAAAAGAAATAATCGAGTAACAGCTACTCGGAGGTTACTGGAAAAGATAATTTGTAGTGCCTCTGGAGGCAGTAATGAGATAAAAGGGTCTTTTAAGGCTATGTTGGTCAGAATTATCTTCAGATTTTTCTCTCAAGGAGGATCTTTTTTTTTAACCTGTAACACTGAAATTGATGAAGATCCTTTTCTCTGCATCCCTCAGAGCTAGACAAGTCAGCTTTCTCCCTTGACATTTGCACCTGTCAAACCTCCCCAAAAGCCTTTCATTGTACAGCCCCAGCTTTTAACCACCATAACAGATCCTTGAGCAAACTGTCCAGAGGTTTCCCGAGTTCTCTTGTGCTGTTGATGGTTACTGCTGTTCAACAGAACACACTTTGAGAATTTACTTACGTTATAGTTCATCATATTGTTGAATGCCCTGTACCTCTAGACCTGGAAAAAAACCCAGACTCCACCAAGGTTTACAAAACTGGGGAAGGATTTCATGACCAAAAAGAACCATGCAAGTTTCTCGCAGCATAACTGAGTGATCCCTTTTAAGCACTCCTCAGAGTTGATTGCTTAGAGAATTATTTTTCATATGCTGGTCTTCCGGTTAAATCCAAGTGACTCCCCCATTATTGTTTAAATCAAGATAAAGAGATTTTCAAAGGCCATGCATTTTTGCCTAAGTGAGAATAAGACTACTTTTAGCTTTTTTTTAAGTGGCTAGGCTTCCTTCAATTTTTTAAGTGACTGGAAATACAGCACGCATTCCACGTTTACTGCTATTCAGTACCTTCCAGATAAAATTACGTTTTCCCTATAACCAGCTGGGGACTTTTCAACTACCAAGCCTACAGACAGAGCTCGTGATCCATGCATTAAGACGGTTGTTTCACATATAATAAATAATACTCACTTTTTTGCAAGTCAGACAGCCCTCGGCTATGCAAAGGTGTGGGCTCACTGGGACAAGTGTAGCCTTTACAGTAACAACTTTGGGCATGCATGGTGTATGATGTTATGAGGAAGATACTACACTATTTAGCAATTTCTTCATTTGTACGTCACCACTGCAGCTATATCCAGTCCCATATCCTTCTGGTTTTAGTGATACTGCACTGGATTATACAGACCTTAATTGTCTAAAAATTTCTTTCAGGCTAATGTCATTACAAGTGGAATCCAAGAATAAACAAGCCTAACCACTATCCTTTTACCATTGCATTTTTAGGTTTGTTCTAACAAGAGCTAGAGAGAGCTGTGGCTTCAGGAATAGTTGAGAAAAATGTGCAAGATACTTCTGCTAGATACAAAACCTATTTTGAAGAGGTTGGAAGAAAAACAAACAAGCAAGCAAACACACACACCCCCAAAACAAAGCAAACCAACAATTGGTTAGGCAACTGTTAAGTAGCTATCACTTGTATGCAGAAAGGACAGTGCGCTGAGCTCTGTCTCCTATAGCCATTTCCAAAATAGTACAGCTGGATTTTGGATTCTGAAAGTTACCAATACTGTAAAGTTCTGAGAAAGGGGATTCGCAGCATGTCAAAGGCAAACCTCAGACCCTGATGGGATTACCCCGTATAAGTTTGCTATGCTGCGCTGGATATAGTTTTTTTATATAGGCTTCTAACCCAAACGTTCTGTTCTATAAAATCGATGGTTTCATAATTCCGTTTGTTGTTTGCTTTGTGGTTTTTTTTTTAAAGATGGAACAGACCGAGTTATTTAATATTAAAAAGTAGTTTCTCTGCATGCTAATCTTAATTGACTCAGTACTCATTATTATAACTGGATTATCATTGGCTCAATGATAATTTTTGAAGGGGTAGCTGCATAAATGCTTGATCATCTTTTCAAGCCATTAAACACTCTGGGCATCAGCCTCTTAACAGTAATTCTGACATGTTTATCTCAGCTGGGTTTGTAATTCTTCTTTGTTCAGGGTTTGTGATCTGTATATACAGTAGGTTTTTAAAAAAAACCCAACAAAACATGATATCGCCTTCCAAAGGAAGAAATAAAGAAAGGAAGACAGACTTTTCCATCACAAGATAATCCTCAGTGACTAACAAATAAAATATTCCCCTTAAAAAGCAATTATGGTTCTGTCCATTAAGTCTGGACACCTGGAGTAAATATTTGTTTCAGATTTGCAGGCACCTTATTACATTTATTTGTAAAGGTTAGATAAGACTGTTCCTCTTGGTTACCCTTTGTATAATTAACCTCAGTTTACTTCCAAACTTGATTTTTAAGGAAAGTATCTTATGCAGACTACATCATGAAAAAACACTAATAAATTGAGCAACCCGATCTAGCAGTAGGCATCCCTGCCCAGGGCAGGGTCTGGAACTGGATGATCTTTAAGGTCCCTTCAACCTAAACCATTCTATGATACTAAATAAAGGCACTCTTCTCATTGTGTCTTTAGGTGAACACGACCTAAAGATCTGCAACATCAGATTTACAGTTTCCCACCGAATTCTATGAGTATTAACGTTCCAAGTGACGGTTACCTATGAGTGCTTCTGGATCACAGAAACCTATTGAATTGTCCTCAGCTCCTTTTGGTTTCTTTTTTTTTTTTTTTCCCCCCAAAGATTCCACACGCTTATTCCCCCCACAAGCAGTCACACAGCAGCTAAAGTTTTATCATTTACGCCTAAACCTACCAGGATAAATTAACGCTGAACCTTCCCTCTGCCTTTCCCGAAGGGATGGCATAGCGCGATCGCACCCCTTGTCCCCACCAACGGGACAATAAGTAAGAGGTATTTCCCGGGCCAGCGAGAAGCATTCGTTCTAGAGCCTGCCTCGCTCCCCGTCCCCCGAGGAGAAAGTTCAACTTTTGTGGTGGCGGTGGCGGTGGTGGCGGTGGCGGCGGTGGCGGTGGCGGTGGTGCTGG
>VZSZ01006701.1:381346-402860 GCA_013398815.1 Ibidorhyncha struthersii | reverse complement strand
TGCCAGGCAACGGCCCCGGCCAGCGCGGCCTACACCGTCTCACCCAGCCGGGGCCCGCGCTCGCCTCCGGGCGGCCAGGGGAATGCTTACCTAGAATACCCCAAATGTGTACGTGTACATTATGAAGGTGAAATACTAATTGTGCGGCTGCCTGGCATGGCCCTTGCTTCCAACAGGTAGCCGGCCTGGCGAGCACCGGCCCGCAGGCAGGAGGGCCGCCGGCTCCTCTGGGCGCATCCCGTGCGGCGCTGCTGGCCGGGATGAGGAGGNCGCAGAGCTAATGCTGTTTATTGATCTGAATTGGTGCGATTCTAGATTAGGCCTGCAAGTCATTTCAGAAAGCTGACGGTCTCCGCTGCCGGGGCAAAACACAAAGGTCTTCTGTTCTTTTAAGGCTACGGCTGATAACGCTGTGCTGGGGACTACTTCTGCGAGCTGGTGGTTTCGGCGTCTTGTCTACCCCTCCTTCGAGGGCTGCCTTACAAACCCACGAGCCTTCAAACAAAACAAATCATCTCCTGCGAAGTAAAAAATCCCGTTCAACTTGAAGCATGTGGTGCCATTCACAACATACAAGAAAAAAATAGTTTTTAACGAGTATACACCGAAGAGATTTGTTTATCTGCACTCACGTTTCATATACAGAGCATTTACTTTTGTAAACAGGTTTATTTTTTCAACAGATCAGCCTGTTGTGGTAATTTGCCCTTCACTGTATACAGGAATTTTATTGTGGTTACTCTGAAAGTGTTTAAGTGGAATTCTGCGGCATGCATGCTTTTTAAGCCTGGAAATCAAATAGTTCTCAGATAGTCCCAAACGTGTGTTATAGGAATGAGGATTACCCGATTTTTTTTTTATTTTTTTTTAAGTCGCTGTTCCACACAGTGCCAAGTACCCTGTCTGAACTCTCTTCTGCCGAAAAGAGCTGTACAGTCACTAGGACAAAAACATCTGACCAGACGTGGCAGGGAGAAGCTAACTGTAACCTACAACCTGTAGTACCACTTTTCTTTTGGGTGCACTTACCTGTGTGTCTGAATATCACAGGCATGTGAAATGCAAGGCCAGAAAATAAATAAATAAGGTTGATAAAAATGGCATAAATTAGAAAAGCCAGAGTGAGCAACTAGAAATATTTAAACAGTATACTTTAGTTATTTGAATCTGTTCTGGAAAACAGCTTCTGTTGATAAAGATGGTTTAACAGTATAATTTACCTTTTAATAAGCCAATTCTAAAAGAGGAACAAGGTATAAATAGGACTGATGGAGAAAAGAGTAAATCACAGGAGAAAAATATGCTAATAAAATAAGCAAAGCTTTAGGAAGCTTAACTCAGACCAGCTTTTGGATACACGAAAGGAAACTGTCTACTAGACAGTACAGCAATTTTCTTGGTTTGCAGTATTTACATGATGTTCATGTAATACAATGTGGTGATTAGTATTATTATAGCAACAGTAGTAATAAAAATGACAATATTAACAGCAATGATAGTAATAACAAAGAAAACGGCAAAACCAAACCAGAAACAAGCGGAGCAAATAAATAAGGAGCCTTTAGTCTAAGATGCAAAACAGCTGTTTCTCTAAAGGAACACAATAGTGCATCTTCATTTTGGATTAGGCTGCAGCTAAGGAATCACTGACCTGTGAGCATTCTGAATCTGAATTCCAGCTAGAAGCAGAGAGTGCAGGACACCTCTGCTCTTTTCTACGGGCATATAGAATTCACAACATTGCATGCATCTGGCACTTGCAAGCAAAGCTTTCTTTTTACGTGTAGTAGAAAGACAGCATGCAAGCTGATTTGTGACATTGCTCTTCATATCTCAAAGCAAAGACAAAGCCAAGAAATAAAGAAAAGCCCCTCAAGTCTCCTGTTAATCATGAAAGTTGATATTGTTACTGGCATGTTTCTTGCATGAAGGGAACAATATTCTATAAATTTAAGGGAGCTACAGCACGATAGCATAGCTACAAACTTTTTTCCAATTACTGGATCACTGTCTGACTTTACATTTCGTACAGAGAACAGCATCCCAGCATCTATATTATGGTGAAATTCAAGATTTTTTTCTTAATCAGGTTGTTCGGCGTTTTTTTCTTTCTTAATTTGGTTGCACTTTTTCTGTGGTTTTTTTTTTAAGGAAAGCTGTTGAAACTCCACAAGGAAACATCTCCATCGACCTTACGCATACTGTGTGTGCATATATTTATTATAATCACAAGTAGGCACACGCTAGTGATAGAATCACAGTAAGAAAGAACTAAAAAATTACCATTCTGCCCAAAATCTGTCATTCAGGGCAACGGAAATTTCCCCTTAAATTGAAGGAAGCATCAGCTGAGCAAAGATGCCGTGACAGACATCATTCAGGTTAAAGTTTTTTTGATTCAGTAGGTAAGCCTGTGTTATTTAGAAAGCTTTTTTTAAAAAAAATTCTCTAAGCATATTTTGAAAAATACTTTGAGGGTTTAGAAGTAGAATATTATTAGGTAAATACCCAACACAATGAAGGGCTTTATTGATTTTTTCAGCAAAATAAAGCTACTGTACTTATTTTAAAGATCAATTTTATCACCTGAGCTCAGGCATGCTGGACTTCAAACAAAGAAAGAAAGAGGACAATCCTTCATAACCTCCTCCATGACCCTAAACAACCAGAAAATCAAAAGGCCAACCCATTTTGTTAGCTGAATTACATTTCTTCTTTCCCGCTTTGATCCTTCTTAATGTATAATTCTCTGCCAAAAAAGTAAGCTATCTGATTACAAATTGTGCTACTTTTATTGCCCAAGCCAGTTGTTAATTTTTGCCTTAGGTCAGACAGCATAGAGCCCTAAAGAACCAAGAGCTTCTTAATTGCATGGTGTACCACTAGCTGTTGCCACATCTCAGAGGAGTTATTGCACCTTGCAGATAATGCCCTTTTCCCCTGCAAGCCGTGAAATAGGTTCTCCCTACATCGATGTATTAATTAGATTTCAGGACTGTTTCAAAAATTATAGCTGAAGCTGCAGTTCAAATATTTCAGAAGTTATTAGAAAGATTGTCTGTTGTGGGTTTTTTGTGTTTTTTTTTTTTTTTTTAATTGAAAAAGAGGAGGAACTAACCTTGAAGACTCTCTTTTTTTCCTTTTTTTTTTTTTAAGGGTAAGATGGGGGAAGAAGCTCAACCTGTAAACCTTGTCACATTAAAAGAATATATAAGTTTTGATAGAATTCCAGGTTAAGTTTGTCAATTCTGATGTTGTAAAAAGTGAATGAATTGGCACGACCTGTAGAAATCTCAGGAAACGTTTGAAATTTCTTTAGCTGGCTGTATATCAAGCATACAGTGGAAAAAAGGAAATAGAAGGAAAGTAGAAAAGAAGGGCAAAAGGCGAAATGGTTTGTGTCCATTTAAGAAAAAATCAATAATAGCATAAAATTGATTTAGTGCTTGTCATAAAACATAAGTAAGTGCTGGAAAATAGAGAAAATTGAGTCTCAATTTAATCTGCACAAAAGCCACACTGTACTGATGAAGTGATCTGAGGAGAGAGCTACATAAAACCTAAAGACAGATACTTAATTGTCATATTAAAGACTCTCTTTTCTGCCTGCTGGAGTCGAGGGGTAGGACCCATTAATCATGTGGATAAGGGGCATTGAAATCAAATCTCAATTAAAATCTGTTCAATAATGTCTCTAATATGTTTTTCAAGCATTAATTTTTTCCCATCGATTCTACACCCCATAAATCAGATATGTTGCAGTGCATGTAATAGTTTATGGAGGAGAGGATTATGGTTTTATGAAGTTAATGCAGCAGAACCATTTAATTTACGCAGGCTAAAGTTTTATGTCTGTTGATCATTTCTGTTGTTTTCTGTGGGTAAAAAATTCTTTGGGGTATAAACCTAAAACTTTTTTTTTTTTTCAATTTTTCTGTGTGTGTGTGTGTCTGTACAAACATACTCACACAAAATACCAATGTATACCTATGCCCTGGCTTACATAGCCCTACTTGCAAGGATGATTGTTGAAGAAGATACACTTTTTTTTTTTTTTTTAATTTGTTAAAGACTGTGGTTTTGGAGGGTGAAGATAACAATCTCTCCCAGGAAAAGAGATAACCATCTTTTGTACTATTATGCTATGCAATGCCTGGTGAAACACAGAAAATAGCATGGATATCAGCAGCTCAGCTGTTGGCTTTTAAATGAATCAGAGATACTTTCAAGTTGTCATCATGAGAAGTTTTGTATGAGATGTAAAATTAGTTTGTGACCAGTTCAGGATGGAAAAGGTCTTAGTCTTTTTACACTTGGAGAAGTGTTAACCATTGCTAAATTCTCATTTCAGCAACTATATTCTTCACCCGCATTTCCTGACAGGTCCAATTGGCTGTGTATTGGCTTCATTTCCTGTCATACGGTCTTGTGTGGGTGTTGGTGTATACTGTTTCAAAGCTGACAAGTTCTGCCAAAGAGTCAGGTGCATTTTGCTTTTTGGGTGAATATTGTTTCATGACCGAATCTACTCTTACTGAAACAAAAATTGAAACTCCTTTTTATTTCAGTGATGCAGTATTTAGGCCGCTGTTCATAAACACTTTTTGAGACTGCTGGACAGGCAAGCAGTCCAGTGTATTTTCATCTTCCAGAAATACGAGATGCAACTTCTCACGGTCATTTTAAATACTCTTGGTGAGTAGCCTATTCCAGCAAACTGAGGCTGGCTGAAAGGTGCACAAGAGCTAAGACAGCTAAATTCCTGACATCTGGAGGTTGGTTTTGCTGAACTAGTTGGCTGGTTTTGCCCAGAACTAGTGAAGGCTAGGACTGCTGGTGATGACTAACAGGTGTCACTAGGGAGCATCCTTTGGCCTTACCAGACCTTTCCTTGTCCTAGCAGGAACAGTGACAGGGACAGTTGCCTCACCACCACAGTCCTAAGTTCCTTTCCTCACACTGAGGAGGAGCCTCTGGCTGAACAACTAGGTTCAAAACTTATGATCAAACAAATATTAAGCAAACGTTAGTGATTTTGTAAGACATGGCCGTATCTAGTGCATTTGTAACTTCTTCAATTTTACCTTTTTCAAGTATGCCTTTAATTGCTAATGCTGGGCTAATGATGACAGCGTCATCTATTTAGTTCCGCTCATCACAAGCCCCACCTCTGAACTTTCACACAATCAGTGGCAAAACATCCTGTGAGATTCAATGAGTTTTGGCTCAAGACTGTCAGTTCAGAGTAGTTAAACTGTTTGATGGAGATATATATGTGCAAGGTGCAATTCACAGTAAGACAGAAGTGGCATTAAACTATGTGCATCCAACATTCTGAGTCAGAACTTCTGGATCGCTTAGAGAGGCACCACAAAGACAACTGTTAGCTATAAAGTTACCATATAGTCCGAAACAGTGATGGAATTGCATTCTAGTAACATTACTGTTTCCTGATGCCTCTTCCTGTCCTAAACCATTCCTGCACCAGGAGCTGTGAGGAGACGCAAAGCCGTATAAAGCCTGTCTGCTGTCTTACACCCATTCAGGATCTCTCTCCATATATAATAGTCGATAACCCAAGAGTCAATTAATAGTTAATGACCCAGGAGCCATAATTCAGGCATTGTTGGGGGCTATGGGCAATGTATTGTTTAAAAATCAAAACAGAATTTCATTTTTATAAAAACTTGTGTTGTCTTCGTTGGTAGTGTGGTTACACAAAGGAGACACACTAATGCTGAAAGATGAAGTCAAAAATAATGAGACGGAAAATTAAATTGCAAACACACTACTCCACTCTATCCTAATAATACATTTCTCATACAAATATAGGAAAAAAGTCACTTGTAAATTGTGTAGTAGTTAGGCACACTGTTTTACTGCAGAAGACTGTACATGAGAAGACTTAAGCATTAGTACTGTTAAATACGTGTTTTGTTATTTTTACCAAATCACTGTATTAAACAAGAAAATGAGATGGGATACTAGTTTGCGTTGTAGCTTAAAGTTTCGCCAGCATAGCTGTGTCAGAAAAGAGTATGAAAACTTGATGAAGGTTTTCCAGCAAAACAAATAAATTGACACACAGTTCTACTAGGGGAAAATTCCTTTGGTTAACACTACCTGTGTCACCCCTTCAAGTGTTCATAACATAATTCCTACAGGTTAGCTTTACAGGCAAACACTTTTTTGGTGTAGACACAACTATCATTAAAAAATATTCACATTTTAGAGAGAATGTACTCTGGGGTTTCCTGCTTAGCATTTTTAGTAACAGAAGATCAAAATGTTGAGTTTCAAATGTGCTTTGTATATCTAGTAAAGGACGTATTTTAACATGGTACAAAATTAGCCTGTAGAACTCATTGCTACAAAATGACAATGAATTGAAGAGGCTAAAAAGAAGACTGTAGATTTATCTCAACTGTAAAAAGCTCCCACAGTTGTACCAGATAGGATAAAACATTTTTAAAGGGGATATAAACCCTCCTGCTTCAGGTCACAAACAATAGAGTAGATTTAGAAATGCACCTACAGCTTATGAGCAGATTATTCTGCTAAGGTGTGCCATACCTATTCCTGAAAAGTCTGATGCTGGCTGTGCTCAGGATACTATATCTCTTGTGCACCACAGTGCTGTGGCATATCTGTACGGATGCTTGAAACTTTCAGTTACCCGCACAGTTCAGGCAGTTTCCCAAGTGTTTTGCCTGCCAGAATTTGCTGGCTAATCCTTCTAGTGGTTAATCCACTAGAAGACGTCTCTTCCAAGCTGACACCCTGTATTATCAGCTTTCATTTATTCGATGCAGTTTACTCAGAAAGCTACTTCACGAGACTTCAGCTGAGCTGCTGAGTGGGATGAAAATGGTACCGCTGGTCTGCAGGCCACAGTTCTCCTGTGTGTAGAATGTCTCTGCCGGCCACCTTAGTGCTGTTTTTAACACTAACCACAAGTAGAAGTAAGAAATAAAAAAGTATTTTCCCCGTAATTCAAAGAACAGGACCCCCACACACACCGGTTATGTTCAAAGGTGGACTAAACAAAGCTATATTATATCTTAATAAATCTTAGTATTATGTTATATCTTAATTCAATTCTAACAGATTCTGTTTCCTCCAGCTAAAAAAGCTGTCAGGAATCCTACACAGCTGAGAAGATTAGCACAGGCTGGATCGCAACCTGGGGTCCAGGATGTTCTCAGTTACTCTCCAAAATTCCATTCAGATCCCTAACTTTGCCCTGGTAATTTCCAGCAATTCTAGAACTCAGTTTTTAATTAAGATGTCAAACTTTAGCACTTTTCCCAAAGGATTAGTGACTGTCACCTGCTAATTTTACAAATATCGGTTTCCCTCGGGCATAGCTATGTGAAACTGTCTCTTGCTAGACAGTAAAAAAAAATAGTAATGAATAGCACACTACTTAGGTAAATGCATTGTTTATCCATTCTTTCAACTGGCAGGCAGGGATCAAATCTCAGTATCTAGCTTCTTATACATTAAAAATACAGTCCCTGCAAACACATAAATGGATTCTATACTAATATACTAAGGAGAACAATGGACGTAGACCATTTCTGATTGTTCAATGAAATTAAACTATAATCACACAGTTTTGGGGAAGTGGACTTGGCTTAAGTGATTCCTAATCTGGTTTTGAAGGACACGATGATAATAGGATAGCTTTTTCTATTTTCTATTACACAGTTCCAAAGACCACATTATGTATTATTAAATAGAAACAATAGTTTCTATGTCAATACACACAGTGTAACAAATAAGGGTAGTTCCTCTGTTTTGTGTTTCACTGTTTCTTCTTATACCCTAGTCTTTTTATCTTTCTTGCATCGAACATTTTCAAGAGGAAACAGAAGATTTGCTGAAAGATCAGCAGCACCTTGTGAGGAATGAGGAAGGGTGTTGTTTAAGGTGTAGGAGCCACTGGGATCAGGTATGTGGCTGGAAGAAGGTGGCTGAGGCAGGAGTCGCGATGGACAAAGATGAGGATAGAGTTACACTAAGCGTACTCTAATCAAGGTAGAAATTGAGGGGAAAATAAGCAACTACTTCCTTCCCAGGCAGCACCGCACGTCTGGTAGGAGTGGCTGAACTCCGTCTAAGTCCTTATAACTGGAGGTGAAAGCAGAATGGTCAGAAGGGCTTTTAGCAGCCACAAGCTTAAATTTTTTTTCTACTTTCTCATCAGCCCAGCTCCTTCCCCTTTCTCTAAACAGGAATTTCTTCAGCACCGTGCCCACCTGTCTACCCAGCAATTCTCTGATGACAAACCTTAGGATGCATCCTTTGCTCCAATTTAAATCTCCAGTCCCCTTTAAGTGAAAGATTAGAGAACTGCTGGTCACAGTAACTGAATCAGAAAGGCAGGATAGTGCTACAAGTGCTTTTCAACAACAGGTCACTGTCCCTGTTTTACTACGATCTGAGAAGGCTCAAAGACTTACCAAAGGTTACCTAACAGTAACCTTGGCAAAGCCAAGGATAGCATCCCTGTGCACAAAACAGACACATCAGTCACTAGCCCCATCACTTCTTTTTCATGGCAAAAAGCAGCTTAACTACCAAGTCGTAGCTCTGCTCTTATTATGTCCTATTTTTTAGCTGCCCTTGTAATGTGTGCTGCCTCTTTTCTTGATTCCAAACCAGGGAAATGTTTAAACTGAGTAATACACAGAAAGAGGGAATAAGAAGGAAGGTCATTCAAAAATGCATGTTATCTGTTGCTTTATTCCAAAGGCAAAACATTTGCTTTTCAGAAACATCATTATAAAACACTGATGAGAGAAGGAGTGACAGGGACAGAATAAAGGGGGCTGTACTTCACCAGAGCTGAAATTTCTTCTTGATTCATGGTTTTGCTATTCAAAATAGAGATTATTAATTTTGTTTGAATTAGAACAGTCCTAGAATTAGTAAGTGGAACGATACTTTCTGTCCCTGAAAGGACTTTCAGCTTTCAAGTATAGTTGTCACACTTTCTCTCTCTGAACCCGAGATCTTCCATTTCCTTCAATGATCTGTACAGTTGGCATACTTAAACGTGTCAGAATTAAGCACCCTTTCCATCAGTGTGAGAGATATTCCCCACACACCCATACATGCAATGCAACTTGATGCTAACTGTCAAAATGGAGCAGCCTTTTTAAGTACAGACACCCTAGATCGTCCTGTGAACCCAGGCAGAAAGATTCGCTAGTTTGGGTTTCTGAAGCCAGCACCGCTACACGCTGTGACAAACAAGAAAAAGAGAAAAGTGAGTATTGCTTCCCTTACTGCTTCCCTTCAACAAAATCTCACTGGCATTCACTGCAATAAAACCAATCACAATGGAATCATTTTATATGTGTGTGACTCTCAAATATAGTTCCCCAAGCCACTGTTCTAAATTAAGAGCAGTTAAGCACCCAGTGATAGAGAGTTAAAATAAATAGTTACCCAGTGGAGTCCCCCATAGTCACCACACAGTACTCAGAAGGTGCAGAGAGTTCCATGGGAACTGCGGCAGAGTCTATGCATTTAGTTGTGTTTAGGGTATGAAGAAATACCCATTTTGTACGTAATGATCTCTTTTACAAGGGCTTCTCAATACCAGCAGATTGCAGTATCAAACATAGGCCTCCCTTTAACCTGACTCTTAAAAACTTTTGATGAATATATTGTTTAAGATTTTTCGCAGTAAGTCACAGAAGCCTTAATTAAATGCAAACTGATTCCTTCAAATCTTTCCTGTGACAATGCAGGCATGAATGGAACACATTTGAGAGCTCACACAGCTCTAGTTTTCATGCAAAAGACTCAAGTCCCATGAGTGAGCCAATTACAAATTATAGTGTAGGTGAACTCGTTCTTTTCCATTCACTGGAGCTGATTCTGTGTCATTAACGCTGGTATCTTAGAAAGGAAGAAATGGCTTTTCCTATCTCATTAACATTACAGAAGAGAAATGAAATTAATTCTATGATAGATGAGAGCTACGTGTATGGAACTAGTTCAGTTGCCTACATTTTAATGTGTCTTTACAGAAAGCCAGAGCCATATCCAGCACCAAAAGGCTCGCTAATCCTCTGTGGTGTCTTGCACTGACCTCGTTGGCACGGACTTGTTATTGGCTGAGGTTCCACCACTGTTAGGCTTAAATCAGCTAGTGTGAAATTTTAGCTGAGTGTTAACTGTGCCAAAATCCATCTTTAGAGCTCTCAAGCTTTCACCACCCAAATGCTGAACAGCGGCACCGGAACAGCAGAATGTGGCTTGTGTTATGAATCTATGAAGTTGGAGGCTTAGATCCATATAAAAGGGCCATAATTTACAGGAAACATACTATGAAGGAAAAGTTAGTCTCTCGTATCTATTTACAGTTGCACATGCAGTAAAAGAGTCACTGGATCTTGGCTGGATGATATTTAGAGACAGGAAAATCGTATTTTTTCTTAAAACCCTACATATTGTCAAACTTGGAAGCTGGCCATATCTGTCATTGATACATTTACTGTAGAAAGCTGTATAGTGGTATCTAAATCCAACTGCCACAAACACATTTATCTACTGCTACTCTTCTTTTGGCCTGGACTAACACAGGCACATGTGTAAATAAACTTACGTCTATGCCTCATGTGCCAGAGGCAGTAAAGCAAATACCATTCAACATTGATGATGTAGTGATACTCAGAGTTACTCTTTGCCGCATCCATTTCCTTTTTTTTTTTTTTTTTTTTTAATTCAGTCTGGCTGTTAATGCAGAGCCTTGTGTAACAGGAGTGACCCTGAGGCTGTTCTAGACTACATTCAAATCCAAAGTCTGATGAGTTCTAGCAGCCTGCAACTGTGGTTCAGGGGAAATGCAAGTATCTTTTTCTCCACCAGACATGTCCCCTACATCAGCATGTTGTGACACAGAAGCCAAATGTCCAGAAAAACTATGTATTATCAAGGACAGGAATAAAAGACTACACAGTTCTAAGTTATAGATGTTTAACATTGGCATTTTCACTGCAGCATTCTTTGTCTCTTAAAAAAGCTCTAAGAGGAAATTTTATAACTTTGCCTCATTAAAAACCCATTCATCATAGAGTGCCTCAATAAAATATAGATGTTGCATGCATGATTCTATTAAGAGTTCATATCATAAATACATGTGGCATATAACACTTTTTATGGGGTACTTACTGAACACTGAGTTACTTAATGATAGCTGAGTTCAGGATGTCTACAATAAAGACTTCATAATTAATTAATTCATTAAAATTATGTGATTTAATTATCTTTTTCTTCTTTTTTTCCCAAACTATTTTCTTTTCTTTCTGAAAATGCTAAAAACTGCAAGCTCCAAAGAAACGGAATGCCACTATACAGTGGGATTGTTTCAGTCAGTAGTGGGTTTGGTAATTTTGTTTCGTAGGCATTATTAATAGTCTTTCTGAAAGTACAGCACTGTATTATGACTTCTGACTTGTACTACCTCGTACCAGGAGATTTCTCCCACTCAAAGCAGTCACACAAACCGTTGATTTGGCAAAACTCAGAGTTGGACACTCTCTTGAGCAAGATAACGACAGGAAGAAGATGTGTGACTTGGAAGAGAGAGGGCCAGAGCATCTTAAAAACAAAGTAAAAAACCCTAATATTAGTAGTGAAAATAAGTATTTATAATTCAGTGGAAAAATAGACACATTTTCAAGGATACACCCACAGAATTCCTTGTACTTTGTGCCGCAAGGAGTATTTGATTGTCCACCCAGATCACCCAAGAATTAACAGATACAGAAAGAGACTGTAATTTTTGTTAAGTAAAACATAAAATTCACCCTATTTACTGGGGGAAAAAAAAAACAAGGTAAAAATGAGGATCGTCTCACAGTGGATTACAGAATGATTTCCAAAATTTGCTCTCTGATTCTGTGATCTCTAGATTTTTGGGGCTGATTCAGAAAGATGCTGAAGCACCTAAGTTCCTCTTGTACGTGGTCCCAAAGTGAACGTCAGGCACCTTTGTGTGTCTGACCTGTAGCCCACAGTCCTAAACAAGAGTGATCACTGTAGCAGAAACAACCACAAGTTGATGGTGTGAGTAAAACTGCTTGCTGTTTCTGTAAGTAAGAGTGGTGGCAAGGCTCCAAGGACACCAACGAGCTTTAATGTCCTTGGCCATCCTCAGCTGGGACCTCCACCCACACCCTCTACCCATGAGTCCAGGAGCTCCGGTGAAGCTTAACTCTGCCCCCCCAGGTCCTTGGTAGTCCAGTTCTTGGCCATGGCCTACTGGATAGACCTCAGACCCACGTTATAGGCAGCTCTGTTTCTGCTTGTGTTTCTTGCCATTGTGCCTTGCTGACTGGGTGTCATGGACGGCCCCAGGTGTGCTTTGTTACCTTGCACAGTCTGTTGAGAGAAGGTGGCATGGCCACCAGCCCTGCAGTGCTTGGGGACTGTGTCCTGGCTGGGGAGGTCACTGATATTCCTGCCTGTGCTGTGGCCACATGCCACCCTGGCTTGTCTTTCCCTGTGGAGCAGCCTCATTTTTGGTGCACTTTGACAAGCGGGGCCTTATGTATGTTAGATAATACACAAGTGATCCCATAAAGTGTCTTTCTAAATTTTTTGCACATACTGCCAACTCTCTGTTATCCAGGATATTTTAGAAATGAGGATCAGAACTGAGATATCCCAAATGGTGGGAAAACAATATGATAGAAGGTACAAGTGGGTGTGCAGAAACTGTATGAATTGAGTCAGCTCAAGTATGCTGGTGCTTATTAGCTCCATCTTAATAACTGTCTTTGCAGAGCCACTGGAGTGTCTTGGTACTCCTGGTACGAATCGCATTCAGCGTGGCTGATGTTTTGATAGCTGATAGTTTACCAAACATATGTGCATATATATTTACAGCCATACCAGTCATAAAGACACGCAGCTTTTACATGTACATGTTTGCGCAGAAATTTTGCCAGTATTACGTAAAACATGAACAATGCATATTTTACAGGTTCTTTGAATATGAAGGTACTTTAAAAATATGCACTATTGTACTGTATATATTCTACGGCAATATTTTTCTTGTTTTGCCATTGTTCTTCTGTATCTCTGGAAAGCCACACTTTAAGTGAGAGCATGCAGTTACTTTGTGATGTGTCTCATGTATTGTCTGTTATTATTGAGCCCTTGGAAAAAGGTGTCCTAATGTCCAAAGCTGAAGATGTTGGAGAACCATTATAAATATATATATCTATAACCATTGCTAACAGTCAGGTACGGCAACTCTTTAGTTTCGTATATCCCCACTGAGCAGCTGATGTTTGAGAAAAGGCTGTGGCTCTATTTCTTTCCGACTTGTGTGGATGTCAGAGTTCAGCTGAATCCAGCAGAAACAGAGCTAAGAAATTGTATATAAATCCTCACTGAACTGTTTGTTCCAAGTAGAAGACATGCTTTTTTGTTTGGTTGGTTTACGCTACAGGAATGCTTTATCAAGATAAACATATCTTACAAATCTGGAAAAAAAATAAACATTCTCCACAAAGCCAACTGTAAAACAGTTGTTTTCCAGAACTTCACCCTTTTATAATGGTTCTTTTTTGCAGGACTCAGCTCTGCTGAGCTCCCTGCTACAATATCTCAGCTTGTTCTATTTGACGGCTGTTCCCCTGTCATCACTCATTTTCAGTGGGCAAGGGGGAGCAATTGCTGGGCATCAAATCATCATCAAGTAAACCAGCCTTGACACTAGTTAAAAAGGGAGATGGATGGTCAGTTGGCTTCTACAGAAAATATTCTCCTAAGTATCCTAGCAAGGTCCCTTGATACCAGGCCAGTGCTTTTCTTTCTTTCTTTCTTTCTTTTTTTTTTTTTTTTTTTTTTTTTTTTTTTTTTTTTTTTTTTTTTTTTAATGGGAGCAGGGCAATCACCTATATTTCTTCTGGGTCATCATTTGATGGCAGGTTTTCTCAGGGGAGGAGCACAGGGGTTAGGTGAGTAGGCTCCACATTCAACAATTAAACAGCAGAAATGCAAGCTGTGAAGGAAACAGCTTCCTTGCACTTGCTTCCCTTGCTTGTAATGGGCAATGAAAACCTCCCCACACTTGTGTAACTTCAGGAATGCCAAATACAGGAATCGCTCATCTGTTTGTTGCCTCCCCTTCCCATAACCGGCTTTAAGCATTACTTTCAATTCAGAATAAAAAAGATCACAAATAGCCTGAAAGTTAAGTACAGAGATCATTTCCAGTTAAAGAATATTAAAGTTCTGGGCCACTGTGGTTCCCTACATGCTTTAGGAGCACTGGGCTCTGCTCCTCAGAGTAAGATGAGAGTAAGGAATTCACCAAGTTACGGACTTACTACAACTTCTCAATGATTTTGGCATTTACATGGAAAATAACTCTGTGTGAGCTGTCCCCTTAACTCATTCTAGACCCTTTTGGATGCTGCAGGTTTTGCTGAAGGCAAATACCCGGAAGTGACTTGTACGATTAAGGCCTAAATTATCAGTAAAAAGCCCCAAACAACAGTATCACTGAGCTTGGAGGGATTAAACATTTTTTTGCTCGAAGTCTCCACATATAAAAAAAAATGCTTTCAGGGAAGAAGCTGCCAAAGCTTCTTACATCTTAGAAATATGTTCAAGATGCTTCAGAAACAACTAAATGCCCCGTTACTGCTCAGATGACCAGTTGTACTGAAGACAGTTTGTACAATTGGACCATAAAGGAGATGGTATCGGTCTCTTAGACTCCTGCATAAAATTATATGGAAAATAACTCTACAATTTGCTCGTTTGTAGAATGAATAAGTAAACCAGAAATAACAGCAACTTTTATTAAAAGTTTTGAAATTATACAACTGCCAGAGAAATAGCAAGAGGTGTGACTTATTTATGTGGCTTTTGAGTAGTACGTTTGTATTGCACATTGTACCACACTAGGACCACCTTTGGAGTCTTGCTGTACTTGCGCTGATATAGGGGGCATCATGTCCCTGACACCAACTGAGGACACAGCACAAATGGCTTCCTAAGGCATTAATCTTTTGTTAAAACTAAAATATACAGATGAACACTTTGGAGTAAAGGACTATAACTTTGAAGGCACTTTTGCTCTTCTCATTACCTTTCTGTCTGAAAGACTGACCAANCTAGAACTAAAACATTACAAAAAAAAAAAAAAGAGGAAGGAAAAAAAAAAGAACGCAAACTGTGTCAGAATTTGGAATTGGAAAAAATAGAGCAAAAGGCAAAAGGATTGTATATGCAGTGGATGTCTCTGAGTAGGATTTTTGGTGCTATCATAATATTATTACTACAACACAGGAAAAGCAATTTTGATAATAATTTTACAAGAATGGTACAGAAGTTCCCAAAAGCATAACCCTTCTCCGAATTGTCTGCCTACTGAGCCCGCATTAATGGGATTTTAGAGACTCTCTAATGGAGTAAAAGCCAGTAAAAAGCATAAATGTTCAGACAATGCCTCAAAGTCCTTACTCCAGCAAAATTCTTATGTAAATAAGTGGAAATTTTGTCTCAGGGGAGGAAAATCAGAAATGAGTGTCATTTTTTTGTAGAGACTGAAATATTTAAAATGCTAAACTGGCAATAATTGTTAGTATGCTCTTAGCGTAATTGTTTAAAAAAATGTGTAGGGGTCAATAATGTAAAATCCTGTCATCTCTGGGAGTTTTTGTAAGCTGAAGAAAGCTCTCAGTGCTCAGCAAAGGAGAAGAGAGCTCACCATTCCTGCGCCCATGCCTCCCAACACAGGACGGTCCCAGCTGAGGCAGGATGAGGAGCTGAGTCCAGCCAGTGACAGCTTGACTGAGGAAGCGGAATAATGTAGTTGAGTGACTTCTGATTTTAATTCACATGATGCTCTTTATTACCCTTAGGGATAAGAGGTACTATTTTAAATTCCTTTTAGCACTATTTATTTAAAACATATTTCACTGGCATATGACCCGCATTTAAGCAAGTCATAAAATGTCGTATCCCAGGAGAGTCCCAAGGTTATGTGTTCATGGAAAATAAAAATACAGAAGAATATTAATAATTAAGCAGCATTTAGGCTTGCAAATATGTCTTAGCATGAAAAAAGCAAATCTTTTAATTCCTATTAAGGAATTAATGTATCAAAAGTATGTAAGATATAAACCATTAGTTTATAATTAAGTCATTATATTATTGACTAGAATTATATCTCTGTTCAGTATTGTATGGGATGGGATTTTCCAAAGATGCCAATTTACAGTCTGTGTATTCACTGGTAATGTGAATGCCTACACAATAAAAATAAAGGTATTAGTCTTTAACAAATAAATGCTTTTCTATTGATAGTAGAGTCAGAATTTACAGGTAGAAATACACTGAGTTTCTTATTTTCTTGATTCTTGGCTAGTGGCTTTCCTCAGGAGTTGGTACTGGGACCGGTGCTGTGTAACATCTTTGTTGGTGACATGCATGTTGGGATGGAGTGCACCCTCAGCAAGTTTGCCAGTGACACCAAGCTGTGTGGAGCAGTTGACTTGGTGGAAGGAAGGGATGCCATCCAGAGGGACATGGGCACACTTGAGAGGTGGGCCTGTGCAAACCTCATGAGGTTTAACAAGGCAAAGTGCAAGGTCCTGCAATCCCATGCACACGGCAATCCCATGCACAAGTGCAGGATGGGCAAAGAATGGATTGGGAGCAGCCCTGAGGAGAAGGACTTGGCGGTGTTGGTGGATGAGAAGCACAACACAAGCCAGCAATGTGTGCTCGCAGCCCAGAAGGCCAACCGCATCCTGGGCTGCATCAAAAGAAGCATGGCCAGCAGGTCGAGGGAGGTGATTGTGCCCCTCTGCTCTGCTCTGGTGAGACCCAACCTGGAGTACTGTGTCCAGGTCTGGAGCCCCCAACATAAGTAGGATATGAACCTGTTGGACTGGGTCCAGAGGTGGGCCACGAAGATGATCAGAGGGCTGGAGCACTGCTCCTATGAAGACAGGCTGGGAGAGTTGGGGTTATTCAGCCTGGAGGAGTCTCCAGGGAGACCTTGTAGCAGCCTTCCAGTACTTAAAGGGGGCCTACAGGAAAGATGGGGAGGGACACTTTATCAGGGAGTGTAGTGATACGACAAGGCATAATGGTTTAAACTGAGAAAGGGTAGGTTTAGATGAAATATTAGGAAGAAATTTTTCACTATGAGAGTGATGAGACACTGGAACAGCTTTCCCAGTGAAGTTGTGGATGTCTCATCCCTGGAGGTGTCTAAGGCCAGGCTGGATGGGGCTTTGAGCAACCTGGTCCAGTGGGAGGTGTCCCTGCCCTTGGGAGGGGGGTTGGAACTAGGTGATCTTTAAGGTCCCTTTCAACCTCAACCATTCTATGATTCTATGATTCTATGATTCTGCAGTTCTGTGAAGGGCTTGTGACTAGTCCAGACCCAGTGATGAAGGACACTTTGATGTCTTTTGGTTGAGTCAGATTCACTCAAGGATATGATTTGATTCCACTAAACCTTCAGATGAAAAGCTAAATCCCTTTGCCGCTGGCCTTCCTGTTGGTCAGCTTTGCTCTCTGCTTATGGGTATTTACCCCTGAGCTGTACTGATTCATCCGTTTGCATGGTCATGCTCTAATTCAGACCTACACTTTTGTTAAACAACATCTTTGTAAGGCTTTTTAAAAACAGGCAATTTCAAAGGGCAGGTTTAGAGCATGTGCACTGCTGAAAGCATACCTGTGTTTGAGCAGGGTCCATCCAGGGATGGGGCAGCCACAACTTCACTGGGAGACCTGTTCCAGTGTCTCATCACTCTCATAGTGAAAAATTTCTTTCTGATATTTCATCTAAATCAGCCCTCTTCCAGTTTGAATCTATTACCCCTCATCCTATGAATACACGTCCTTGTAAAAAGCCCCTCTCCAGCTTTCTTGTAGGCGCCCTTCAGATACTGGAAGGCTGCTGTAAAGTCTCCCCAGAGTCTTCTCCAGTCTGAACAACCCCAGCTGTCTCAGCCTGTTTTCATAGGAGCGGTGCTCCAGCCCTCTGATCATCTTTGTGGCCCTCCTGTGGACCCGCTCCACCAGGTCTATGTCCTTCTTATGTTGGGGGCTCCAAAGCTGGACACAGTACTCCAGGTGGGGTCTCACGAGAGCAGAGTAGAGGGGCAGAAACATCATTTTAGTTCTGCTTGCCAGAAGAACTGTATGTGCCCACGATAGCAAAGCTGGGGTAGTTTTTTATGGGAACAGTCGTGTTAATACAGACCTAACACCAACAGACCCTATGCACTGACTGATGGATGCTACAAGAGGAGTCGTATACACTACAGTAGTGTGATATTGGAGTTTGCGTGGCCTCCAGACATTTCAGTCAGACTCAGGACCCAATAGTACTTAATAATTGATTCATATGAGAAAAGAAAAATACTTCAATAGATTTTTATAAAATATTTCTTTCTATTTTTATTACCATAAAATATAACTGCAGATTCGATGATTGTTAATAATTGTTCAGCCTAATCATTGCTACATAATTTAAACATTTTAAAATATTGCTGCAAGAGAAATAAGCTTTATTTGTCAGCTATTTATCTCATAGTTTTGGAGACTGAAAAAACATGCAAACAAACAATATCTGCTTTACAGAATTAATGGGCATAATGATGTAATACTTCTAAAAATGTTATTTCCATTCAATTTTGTTCAGTAAGACTCCTGATATATTGTCCTGTACCAGTGCTTTTCATTTTACTTGTATAAAAACAGATTAAAAGAAGAAGCTGAAAGCAGGCGAGAGGAGGTATTTTCATTGAGCAGTATTAAATTATCAACAAGAGGAGAAATTAATATTACAGGTGGAACACGGAGATTTTCTATAGTTTTATAGAAAATTGTCTAAAATGGGAATCAAGGGACATGAGGCACTAAGTGATGAAAAACTGACATCTTCCTTAAACACTGAGTTGTATGTACTTCTGGGATTTACGTTCTGTGGTTTGGCCTTTATCACTCTTTCTGACAAGTATCTTTAACAAGATTTTGTCCTATTGTCATCTAAAAATCTGTCTTAGTATTCTCTTTGGGCCTGATTCTCTTCTCACCTGCCTTAGTGTAAATCGAAAGTCAAGAAAACCAGTAGAGTTGAAATGACGTAGAGATCACAGTAAGATCTTTTCTGTGCAGTTTAATATTCCAAATTGAGCTTTTACAGGCATATATAGCAATTTATATGCACAGAGTTAATTTTTTTATCTCGTTTTTTTTTGTTACCCGTTAAAACCCTTCAGACATCTTAGTGACTTTGGATTTACAGTGAAGGTTAATATCAAGAACTGCATGGTTTTGATGTGTTTTGTTTGGTGTATTTTTGTATTGCTGCCCAGTAAAGACAGATTTCCTCAGGGAATACTTAACTTCCAAGCATTTTTTAACATGGGACACCTATTACTGAATTGTTTCTGTAACTTGTCAAATTCTCGTCTGTAGGCACTGAAGACAGTGAGGTTATATTTATATTATGGGACAGCAGAACACTTTGTTGTCCCTGGATCTATGCACTGTCCATGTCCTCACCCTGTATTCTGATAAACCTCAACTCAGTTTTCCATAAAAAAGAGGATGTGGAACGTGTAATGCAATATTATTTTACATTATAATGAGACTAAGTACAAGATTTTTCTTACCACTGCTGCAGTGGTCAAGCGGATTAGAGAGAATTGAGGGTACCTCTATTTGGCAAGCACAATGGGATCGTAGTTTTAAGTGTGAAGCAGAGCAAGATGACAGAATTGATACTTTCCACTAATAGTAAATTGATGTGGATGGTAGAGTTAGGAAGATTCATTTCCACATATAAAGGACTGGTCACCAAGGCCAGCTGGGCATGAAAGGGAGTAGCCATGTACCAGAATGCTTAAGCAGATTACTGACTGAGAGTTGTTCGGATATTCGGAGACGAATTGCTGTAGTGGCTATACTGTTCCTGGTACCTGTACTTATGCTTAAAAATACTTCATGTGGGTCTGAGTTGCAGTCGTATTTGTACTGGAACAAAAGACGTACCCTGGGAGGCATAGCTCCTTTCCAGAGCTCATCCTGGTATGTCAGAGTTTTGTGTCTTCGGTCTGAGTTTGAAGATGCAGGCTTGCCCTAAAGGATTATAACATTTGCTAAATTGTCATTTTCCTTCAACAGGAGCTGAAGAGCGTGTTTACTTTAGCATGCAATTTTAAGCCAATGCAGCTGAGTTCACTGATAGGTTTGACTGACAGTTGGCAACTCGTGCTTAGTATTCAATTTCGAAACATCTTACATCCGTCATTTAATAAAAGCATTTGAATTTCAGATTGTATGAAAGGCTTCATTCAGGCTACAGGGTAGTAGTACATCTTGCCTAATGTTTTCTATACGAATGCCTTATTTGGCTATTTTACAAATATTTCGTCAGATTCGTACTGGGATTCTGCTTCTATACTTTTCCCTTCTTTAAAAAGAAGAGAAAAATGAAAGAATGGAATCAAATTTGTAAGGAGCCTTTAACT
The DNA here is from genome assembly GCA_013398815.1 of Ibidorhyncha struthersii. Lineage (NCBI taxonomy): Eukaryota > Metazoa > Chordata > Aves > Charadriiformes > Charadriidae > Ibidorhyncha > Ibidorhyncha struthersii. Next base: position 382,326 of record VZSZ01006701.1, on the reverse strand, counting down.
TTAACTGCCATTTTACACATCCTAAACAGCAAGAGTTTACGTCCTAGTTTAGCAGGTTAAGCCACCCTGTCTCAGCCCAGGGAAACGAGTTGCCTAACCAAAGCAGTGGGATTAGACAAAACAGGCAAAATTTGTCACTGGGAGTGAAAATTGAAATTAAAATGAATCAACAGTCAAATTGAAAAACGTAGACAACCCTGGCATGTACTGCTGCAGTAGTCCTGTTTAAGTCCATCCATGACAGCTCTGAATGACTGCTGCCCTACTTACTGAAGTAGATTGCTCAGAGGTTTGTTGTCAAAGTATAGAAGAGTCCAACTATGGGAAAGGTTGACCTGTTGTCAAAACTCTACAGTGTTCCTGAGTTTGAAGTAGTTCTTGTTCTTTTATTGCATGGGGAAACCTCATCAGATCAAAGCTGCTGGATCATTAGGATGAAACTGTTCACTGCTTACTCACTAGGTTAGCTGTTAACTCCCTCTGCTAAAAGCAGCACTTGTTGCTTTTCATTCATATTTGTCAGGCTGGCTGTTCCCAGGGGTGAAAGCCCTGCTATTTGTTCCCACTAGCTCTTCTTGTCGTTAGCTGCTTCTATTAGCTTTTCATATCGGCCGCTCTCAATAGCAGTTCTCTGTGTTAGCTGTTCCCATTAACTTGCTCACTGCTAATCACTTCCATTAGTTGTGCCTTCTGACCCACTCTATCAGCCAGGCTGCTGCCCTGCCCCGCAGAAGCCTGAGCTGCTTACCAATGCTTTTAGAAAAGTTTCAAAAGGTATACAGGGTCTTTGCAGCAAAAAAAAAAAAAAAGAGAACAGGCTTCTGAACTCCCCCTCTGTCTTTATCACCTTTGTAAAAGAATTTTCAGCATCCTCCTGGATCACAATTTCTATGCAAATACAGTGGTTGGTTAGAGTAAACGTTAGTCTCTAGGTATGTCAGGTTGTGTTGGCAGCTTCCCTCCCATCATCACTGTGACTT
>VZSZ01006701.1:368846-376346 GCA_013398815.1 Ibidorhyncha struthersii | reverse complement strand
ATCATCTTCTCTCCTCTTTCCTATTTTCCTTTCTGTAGGCTACATAAGAATAAAATTGCTTTTCAAAGTAGTTTAACTTTTTTTAAAAGCTTGTCATGCAATTAGAGATATAATAAAATAGGACTTTAAGACTTACAAGAAAGAGGTGTGGCGCTGTGGCAGAGATTGGGGTTCACTAGATTGCAGCTGAATGTCAAAGAAGACAAAATGTTTCCTTGAAAAAAACGAGGCTCTATTAGGACATGAGAACTAATGTAAGTGTCAATCCATTAAGATTTAGCATTCGTGGTCCTATTTTTTTCTTTTAGGCATGGGAAAATGAATTGCAAATACATTAACAATTGATCCATAAACCATTACTGAGTGCCTTGAAAAGGTGTGTGAACAGGATTAGTATCTCTTCAAATCCACCACCGCTCCTGGAGCTGTGTTGAGCAAGAGCGGTGCTTTGCTCTTGAAAATCTAACAACCAGTTTTGCAATGTCACCAATTTTTTTCAATCATCCAAATACCACCAATTCAATTAAGCTCATAAACTTCCTACCCATAGTTCTCCAGGATAAGCAGCTCCATTTAAAAGTGAATGTGGACGAGCTTGTGCTGTCCGTGTGAAATATTGTTCAATCAACAGCCAAAGTTTTACTTGTCAGTTTTGATATATCCGATAATAGCTGTAGGTTGTTTTGCAATGTCCAATGTTCTGTGAAGATGGGCTTTTCATATTCTTTATTGTTTTTTTCTGACAAAATGTTGCCTGGACTTTTACAGTTTTGTGAAATGAAACAACAGTAAAAACAATATATAATTTAACCCTCATAGACCTAGCTGGACTGCAGATAAGCATCTTTCGCAGGCTTATGGCTAGTTTTGGCCAGGATATAATGAGTTCCTGTTCATTGATCCCTTATAAGCATCCTCAATGATTGAACATAACCCCATGCACAGCAGGCAGTCATTCATTTGTGCCCCTTTTCAACTCCATTTTAATCAGCTTTTGACACTGTTGAAAATCAAATCCATAATTAAGCTTCACAGACAGTCAGAGTTTTGGCAAATAATGCCAAAAAAGCAAAATCTGGAGATACTTTTGTAGTCAAGCATCTATATAAATTCTGCATTATATACTCTTGGTGCCAAATGATTTATTTGTACTTAATGGCTCTTCGTTTCTTTTTTTCTCATTTTCTCTGCTGAGGCTATTATCCTGCATTATTAACACACTCACGTGTGACTCTATTTATTTTTTACTAGTGGGAATACACTTTTTTTAGAAACAGCTGTTTATTGTATATATAGGTTTAAAGCAAAGGTACACAAACACACTCACAAATCAACTTAATAAGCACCCTGATAAATAGCATGGCTGCTTAATTGGGACAATTGCTAGGGAACAGATTCAATGACCCCAATCAGTGAATTAATGGCACACCTAGTTGTGAAAAGTCCATTTAAATGATATGCTTGGTGTTGTCTGCTGCCTAGTCACAGTAGTTAACAGGTGTGAATTGGTGTTCATAGCATAAATTTCCTGCTGCTTGACCCTTTGTTCACTTCAGGTTGCTTCTCTACTCGTTCATAGTTGCTAAGTGAATGAAAATTACTGGATTTGTCTTAAATTTATCAGACTATATTAACGCCTTTATAACAGCCAATTTTAAAAGTAAGATTATTTAGAGAGAACAGTCTCTGTGGGAACCTTACTAATTATTTACTGGGTAGACAAAATGAAACCCATTTTCCGTGCCATATTTGGCCACATGCTTTTAAAGTAAGTAACTTCCAGAGTAACTAATAAACTGCATTTTAGACAGAACCTCGACTTATTTATCTGGTTTCATGGGGAATGCACTGTTTCTGTGAACTTTGCTGATTCCCTGATTAAGGGCCCTGCAGGGACAGCTAAATAATGTAACATCTAAACTATCTGGTGCCTCTCCCTAGAAGTGGACATCTCTGACTCCTGAATTCCACACAGAGCGGTGGGGTTGCATGTCCCACAGGCCAGTGTGCTGATTTGTCTGCTCAGTGTTTGGTTTCTGAGTGTGGTAAATATCAGTCTGCAAAGTTGATATGGCTGGATTTAAAAACAACGCAGATGAAACTATTTTTCCCCCACGTCTGCTGATATCTGGAGGTTGTTAGATAAGTATTGTGTTCTTTTGTTTTATGTTTCCTTTCTCATCCTTAGGAAGTTTATCTCTTATGGAAACAATGCAAAGGAATAGAAACATAATAAATTGACTGACTGAAGTAAATAAACATGTCCTTTTCTCTTGTCTTCCTAAGTGAATCTGTCACCTTAAGTTTCACTGTTTCTCTAATGGGAGGTTGTCTGCTAAATTAAACTGTTCAGCTGCTTTCTCTAAGTTGCGATCAAGCAAATCTGACCAGATATGGAAAAGCTACCCTGTCATAAAGTTTTATGACTATAGTTGAAAGATTTATAGATGCAATCATATTAAACACCTTCTTTTGTCAAAGCAGAAGATGAGCAAAGAGCAAAATAACCTATGAAGTTCATAACTGGTCTCTGAAGTGCTCGAATACAGGATGGATGCTACTGAAAACCTTGTTATGTAGTGTCTTACGTTTCAACACACCACAAAACTACAAACGTACTTATACATTACAAGTATTCGATGTGCAAGGAAAGAGAAGAAACACATGATCTATAGCTGCCATATGACGTTCAGCAGGCAGTTCAACATATCACTGGCTCAGCTAATAGCCCTGGTGGAGTATGTCAAAGCTAAAGATCCATTTCCAATGCCAGCCAACCAGAGTACATTACAACTTCAAGGCAAACTCAAGATACTAAAACTGTCAGTGCAGTGGTAAAGGAGATGGAATAAGTGGGTGGGACAGCGTAAAAAAAGGGCTTTCACTCAATTCCTGTAATTTTCTCACTTCTAGTCTTCTCTTCTAAGGCCACTGAATCAACTTGCATTGCCAACAAGTAACTAAACTGAGAGCGCAATACCTTTTCTGCCTTCATTTCAAAGAAACTGATGACTGTTTTAGAAATAACATTAAAAGTTTTAAAAATGTAATTTTGTTTGGGAATCTTTTAAAATCAAAGGCCTCCTGGACAATGGTAAATAGCAATGTTAATAACGTGGCAGTGTGTGGCATCACAGGTTCTGGGGCAGTAAGGGAAGCCTTGCACCGCAGGAGGTATCTAAGTGAATTGGTAACTCTGGCAGAGCTACTTTCAAAGTCCGGCTTCACTCTTGATGGTAACAGATAACTAAACACAACTGTAGCAATAGCTCCGCTGAGGAAGGGCAAACATCCTATTTAGACAGTTGGCTGTGGAAATGTAGGCACAGCTATAAGTATCCCTTAATAGGTAGAAAGCAAGGGAATAGACAAGATGCTCTCTTCTACTGTTTTTTTTTTCTTCTACTTTTTTGTCGTACATGTTCTTCTGTGCACATTACCTGAAATGGCATGCAGAACTGTATCAGCCTACTGCCCTGACTTAGAAGAGGTTTAGCTGATGACAGTTGTTCATTTCTTTTCATATATCTGCTTTTCTCCCTTTGTTTCAGAGCCTCATTTCCAAGCAAGAACACCTTCAAATGGCTAAAGACAAACTTTAATTGAAAACTTGAACACATGCTGAATGTGTCACAGTGCTTGGACAGTCACTGTACACAAACATTTATATTCAATGAAAGGAAAGTCCCACTAACCAAACCCAGCTTGATTGGAATCTGAGACTGCCAGGCAGTATTTGTCAGGCATAACTACAGTACAGAGGCAGTAATACACTGTTTTCAGCCAGATGGATGTAGGGAGGTCAACAAGAGACCTAAGGTCTGCCTGGCTGCAGGTATTACAAGTGTCACGGAAAAAATTTTGAAAAACATTCTACTCTGGACAAGCTATTAAATGTTCTTCTCATAAATATTCAGTCAATAACAGGTAAAATAGTTGAAAATTATTTTTTTCATTTCAAAGTCTTTATCAATTCAATATAGAGTAATAGCCACAGAAATCACATAAACCCATGACCATAAATAGACATGCTGTATGAGGGCATAAAATTATTTATAGATTTTTAGCTCTCACCTTTCAGAGGATGTAATCCTTACACAAGTGTCTTTTTTATTGTTTACTTAGACCACATAACCATTATACCAAATACAAACTGTTCTCTAAACTTTTAAAGAAAAATCTTAAATTGATATTTAGTGAAATAATGTGACTGACGTGAAGATACCTTGCACAGTGCGGCAGATATCTTGTTAAATTATCCGTGGTATTGGGAACTTGCAGGTCGTTGACTATCCCAATTTAATTTGGCTAGTACAGGACATTTCTAATAATTAATACTGTAATAACACTTAATGATCTGCACTCATGCAATCTGAAAAAACAGCTAATGGTGCAGTTTTTAGTGACTGCACAAACAGCAAGTTTTAAATTTGTCAAATGCTGCAATTTCAGCATCACACAACCATGCAGAAGACCCTGCCTGTGGGGCTATCACTGATCCAGACACTAGAGACTTGGCCATGATGTAGCAGGCAGTGATGGACTTGGTCTCAAGGGGAGTGTTCCTTTGGAATGAAAAGAGGGAGCACTATGTTTATGGGTAACACTCCCCATTTCCCTCTTTTTCTAGGGCTGTTGACAAAAGGGATAAGAAGAAAGTGGAAAATGTGAGATCAGAATAAAAAAGAACAGATCTGTTCACTTAACTCATTAGAGTGGATTGTTAATTTTAGGACTAACTCCTCTTTGAATTTCTTAATCATAGGCTTTACCTGAAATGGTCTGGTTGACATAAAGGTAGGCTTTATTCCGTAGTCAGTGGAATAAGGTCATCAGCACTGGTTTGTATACTGCAAGGTAGTAGAATTTCATCCTCTGAAAGAATAGATGGACATTTTCTTTTACACTATTTCAAAGATTTTGTCATGGTGAAGGACTTAGGAAAAATTCCTATTGGTCTATAATGGAGATAACTTTGGGAATGAACAATTAAAAGAAAGCCAATAAATTCCCTTTCTCACTCACAGCCCCATCCTATGCTTGAGAATGTACACAAGTTAACTCCTTGGTGTTATAAATTCCAGGTACATTTGTCATGTACCTGGAATGGTTTGGGTTGGAAGGTTCCTTAAAGATCACCTAGTTCCAGCCTGCCTGCCATGGGTAGGGACACCTTCCACTAGACCAGGTTCCTCAAAGCCACATCCAGCCTGGCCTTGAACACTTCCAGGGATGGGGCATCCACAACTTCCCTGGGAAACCTGTTCCAGTGTCTCCCCACCCTCAGAGTAAAGAATTTCTTCCTAATAGCTCATGTAAATCTACCCTCTTTCAGTTTAAAACCGTTACCCCTTGTCCTATCACTACACTCCCCGATAAAGAGTCCCTCCCTATCTTTCCTTTAAGTACTGCAATGCTGCTATAAGGTCTCCCCAGAGACTTCTCCAGGTTGAACAACCCAAACTGTCTCAGCCTGTCTTCATAGGAGAGGTGCTCCAGCCCTCTGATCATCTTTGTGGCCCTCCTCTGGTCTCACTCTAATAGGTCCATGTCCTTCTTTTTAATGTTATCAAGATTATATGTTATCCAGGAAATAGAGTTTGGAATTCTTTAAAACAGCAGAATTTCACTGAAGGCTCCAGTCCAAAAGAGATAATATGAAGTTCCACTTTGCCAACCCATACTTCAGGATTATGAAGCTGCTTTTCATTAGACTATGGCCCTTGGTTTAAATAGTGGTTTTATTGACAAACAATAATTCAAATAAAGTGAGAAGATAAACATTGCACCTTCCCAATATTAGATCAAGAAAGAAAATGGTTAACTACCCAGTAACAGGATGAGAGTAGGGAAACATCTCATTGTGACTGAAAGACAGATCTACTGTGAATTTACAGAGGAATTTACATATACAGGAAAGCGACACAGCTTAGACTTCAAGGGAATGAAAAGAGGTTTATCATCTTCTCGTAGTTTAAGTAAAAATCATGGACTTCCCAATTAAGTCAAGACCCCATGAAGACTGATAAAAAACCCAAGCTTTATTTTGTAAATTTCAGGATTGCCTTTATCCTTGGACCTTTCGAATTAAGATTTTTTTTATCTTGCATTTATTTTTTTCTGTGCTTAGCACTGTGAGCCAGCGATCAAGAAAATAAAAGCAACTGCTTAAGAGATCTAAAGAAAGAGGGTGGCATTTGTGCTTTCTTTTCACAATCTTTTGATATGTACAAATCAACAAAGTCCAGTCCTGTAACTAATTTGCTGGTACGTGGACTCCAATGGAGGAAGAACTAAGTCAAGTCAAAGGACACAACAGTTTTAAGATGAGAACATGAATGTGCAGAGAAGCTTAATGTCTCTCTTCTCCTGAGGGCATCTACTCTTTGCTCTTTCAGTTAGGTTTTTAATGTCAGAATTATACTAGGTTGATATTTTAGTGAGATGGATACATGGCTTTTATCTCAAGCTGTAAAAGGAAATGTCTATTCCTCTCAGAAGGTGACTTGCTCACTTTAGGCCATGGTTAGTTCAATTTATCTGGGTCTAGGGACTGCTGCAATCACAGACATACTCCTCATGTAACATCAAGGCATCATCTGTAATGACGCTTGAACTGTGAGAACTCAAAGTAAAGGACTACTAGCCAAAATGAAGCTGATATGATCATTTTAAGAACTGTTAAAAATAATATTGTTCTTGTCTGGGAGTGAAGTCCTAGATCTAATAATTTCAAGAAAAATAATCCCATATTTTTTAGTAGGTGTAGTCTCATCCTAGATACGTTTCATGAATATACCCCATATTTTAACCTAAAGTTTATCACTGGTTTGAGTCTAAAATTTAGTTCTTGTTTGTGGTTCACCTAGAAATCAGGAGCATTTAATAATCTATAGAGGACTGAGTGGCATGCAAATAAGATTTCAGGAGCCCCACAAATCTGTTAAAAAGGGTACATAACACATCCAAGCCATTTTATGAGTCAGAAGTTGCCATAGCAGATTAAACTAACAATGCACAGGATTTTTTTACAGTTTGTCTGTCTTTGTATCATATTACAATATCCCAACTGGAATGGGATATCAAGGGATGCACAGGGTAATGAAAAAAAGGTCATAGAAACAAACAGCTTATTAAAGTTCATGCAGGTCCTAAGATACGATGGCATATGATCCTTCTGTGTTTATTGAAAGGTATCAGTCAAAGAAATAAGAAATAAGCAAAAGAGAAATACAATATTTGTAAAACTTTCATGTGTAATTTTGATGTGTGCAAATTCATACATTAGCATGTGGTTTCACACATTCTTAACAAAGATGACTGACTCTAGGAAGTTAATTTAGCCATTTGTTTCAATTCTCTAGTGATAAGAATACCAATCACAGCTCCTGTCTGGAATAACTGGACTAACTATGATAACAAATACATTGCATTCCTTTTTTCCCGTATTTATTTTATCCAGTTTTCTGTTCTGTTACTCCCCTTCCCTTCCCTTCCCTT
>VZSZ01006701.1:335030-368759 GCA_013398815.1 Ibidorhyncha struthersii | reverse complement strand
TTTTTTTTGTTGTGTTTTTTTGTTTTGGTTTTTTTTGTTTTTTTTTTTTGCTTATCTAAGGTTACACATTTATTTCATTTGTAAATGTACTAAAACTTTGCTCTCACATACATGGCTGAGACCACAATGGCTAAGCAGATGCTGGCCATTTCACCTCAGTGACTTTTTGTTGCAAAGACATCTGTCCTCTCTGAGGCAAAACACGAATCACCAGATCGCCAGAGTGTCCTTAAAACCCAAAAGAGTAAATGATTGGGAGAAAACATGAGGCTGTCGGTGGTGTAAACCATTTTTTGTTAAAAGGTTTTTAAACATTTATTTCCCAATTGAAAAAAAAAAATCAATTCTAATCCATTTTGATCAACAGCCTGTGTGTCTCTTTTACACTGTTTTGTTAATTTATAAGATATAATTTGTCAGAAAAAACACTGAAAATTAGTTTATTTTTTAAAACTTGGAGAAATAAAAGGCGGTTCCACTCTGCAGTAAAACACTGTGGAGAATTGATGCGACTGCAAAATTTAACCAAACTCTGAGACTTTCTGACCCTGGCTCTGTGAAAGCTGCAGTCATACTTGCAAATGATGTATGCTTTATTTCCCACTATGCTGAACTTGAAGAATGTCTTATCTGAGTTTAATATCAATCTCAAAAAATATCTGCAGACAAGTAACCTAATGCCAAGAAATATTTTTAATTCCTACAGTACTCAAAGAACGATGAAACTCAATAGCATTTTCAGGTACTCAAAACTGTCAGTAGGAAAAAAAAAAAGAAAACTTGATGAAAATGAAAAAAAAAATCAAAATTTGTCTTCTGTATGGAATAAATAACATTTCATAGCACCTCCTCAACAACATATGAGACAACAGTGTTGTGTTTTATTAAAACACACTCTGTGTTTTATTCAATGAGGCGTTGAATTGAGGTTCAAATATTTGAGTCCCACTCGAAAACTTACAGACATTACTTTCTTAACTCAGACACCCAGTTTAGGTTACAGTCTAGAAGTCCTCGGCCTGTTTTACGATGGCACATGACTTGTACAACGTGCTCTTCAGAATTCTTTCGGCAATTTTAAGTGATCATTCTTGTAACAGAGAGGGCTGCTTTTTGAATATGTTTTAAATTGACTGAGCACCTTTAATCTTCTGTTTCAAATTGTATAACTTTCCAGAAAGACACACTACTGTCACCTGTGTCACTTTACTTAACTGGCTTCCTTATGGTACTAATGCATTTACAGTTTGTTATCACAGTCCTAGTTTTTCTGTAACAATCATTGAAATAACTCAGGCATTCAATCCTGGCAAGCCACAGACTATTCCACACTTTGAAATTCATAGATTTAGCAGCATAGTGTCAGATCATTTTTCATAACCCTTGTTTCCTTGTCAGCATGTCATAGCCAGTAAAGAGCTGCTAGATTAGTACAAATATATAAATCTTTTCTCAGCTTCACCTCACTGCTGTTTAATACTACTTTACTACACCACTGTGCTTACTAGCTTAAAATACCTTCTGTTGGGAGAGACGCATATTTATTATTATTATTGGGGAGTTTTTGTGCAATTTCCCTGAGCACAGGCTGACAGCTGCATAGCACTTTGTCATTTATCATTGTACACAAGATCTGTCAACTTGGGAAACAATTTCAATAAAAAAAATTCTGCATGAAATTACTTTGTGAGAGGCAAAAACAGTTCTGGCTTTTGTATGTGCAATTCTGTGTCCCTATTTATTTATTTATTTTCATCTACTTTTTTCTTTTTTTAATTTTGGCTGTGAAAGGTACTTAATGTACCAAAAACAATTTGTACAAGCATTATTTCACCAATTGAAAGTGTGTACGCCTTGCTGAGGTCTCCCTTATCTAACTGTTGCTAATACATTTTCATGCTGTGCTCTTATGGCTTCATTTTACAGTTGACGAGATCACCCACTCCATGCTGTGCTGGAAATGGGACCCTCGTCACTATAGTCCACAGAGTGCACTTAACATGTGAACAACAAACAACAAAAAGTTACTGCTTTAAAACATCTTCATTCCTTTATCCCTTTGTTGTAAACTTAGCCTTGCTTTTATGGCTCACTTGAATAAACTAAAGCATAACAGCTATGTAAATAAGAAGCCCCGTACCTATCAAAAAGAGGGAGAAATGACTAACCTATAGATTCAGTTGAGTTAACCTCAGAATAGGCCAATAACACTCTCCAGATTCTTCTAAAATCTACAGCAGTCCTCCTCTGCTGACCTCATCTTCCTCAAAGCTTACAGTGGGAGAAAGAATATTTCCTTTCCGTGACACAGCATTTTTCTCCACTTTTGTTTCATTTCTTGTACATCATGCCCTGTAACAAGATCAGCATCTAAGGCCTGCAGTTAGCAAAACCAGCTGGGACAATAATTGCTGTGAAATTATGTTCTGGACAGCTGAAAAGGAGGGATCAGTATTACAGTCTCTTGTTTTCCACCCTGTCGGTTTTTTCCCCAGCTATGGATTTGTTGTCATCAGCGCCTGATGATTCTGCTGACACCCCTGTCAGAAAATGAATTTTTCACTCCCCACTTGATTGACTCCATTCATAGCGTGTAACTCTGTCAAAAAGTGCCACTCTCAAGCTTACTCACTCATGTGTTTGCATTTTCTACATCAATGCTGGACAAACAGACAGACACATAAAACCACGAAATATTCAGTAGCCCTATTTCCCCCTTAATTGATAGTCTTTATTGTCCTTGCAAAATGCTATGGATTCTTCTTCAAGTTTGCTTTAAATCACTTGATTTAAAAACTTTTTCTTTTGGAGGAGGGAGATTTGCAGATTCTGCACTTCATGCAGGAATTAAAGCACAGATGTTAAGTTTTGGCAGATTTCTCAATGAAACCAGTATTTGAATGTATGCTATTAATGCCACTCAGTTTCATATAGTACTACTAATAAAATGCTGCTCCAGAGCCTTTCATAGGAGACTAGTTTGTGTTCAATTAAAGTGACAGATGGCTTCAAAACATGGTCCATAGAAATGAGTCACGAATGGTGGAAAAAATAATAATTTGGAGATCTTCTAGAGCCTGGATTATTCAGCCTAAATGATTGCATATTGCTCTCTAAGAGTCAGTGTTCACAGGGAGAGTTCTTGTTTCTGAGGAAACAGTCTGCCCTCAGTAGCTGTCACCAAATACTGCATTAAAATGCACAAAACTGCCTACAGGCAACCTACTTCCAAGGTGCAGAATCACAAACTTTTTCAAATGTGAGCAGAATGTGCCTGCATACCACAGTGAATGGCAACACAAGACTTCATCTCTGTAGCAGGCACAAGAAATCACTTCATCATACAAGGAATAAAGTAGAGTAAGACTGTTAAAACCAACACAAAATAGTTTGTGGCAGCACAAGGACCACTACGTATTGTTATTAAGATGCTGATAAAAATTAAGAGCTCTTGGACAAAAAAAACTCTCAACAAGATGAGGATAAAAGCTGCCATTAACCTGAGACTATTCAAGTGACAACAGAAACGACGTTTTCAGGTTCTGTTCTTATCCACAGTTACGCTGGTGTCAATAAGACATGGCTCAGTTGAAGTTAATGAAGTTATACAGGTGATAAAAGCTATTATAGAAAAGTTACCATGTTGATAAAAAGAAGAGCACACATAAGCTGCCCAGTATATCCCAGCCTTAGTCAACACGGCTTTGCATTTCACAACAGTGAGAGCATTTTACAATTGATATATTTTCCGCTAAATGATCTTATCACCAGCTGTAAGCAGACTAGTAAGGGTAACCAAATATAAAATCAGCAGATGCTGTTCTCAGAAAGTTGTTGGGCTTATCATGTGATTTGATGTTTTCCACAGTATTTTCATTTAAAAAGTGCAAGAAAAGTTAAGAGAAGGCAGAGGATGGCAATACAAAAAACACGATTTCAACTGAGTTTAACAGCAATAACAAAGGGTTTTCAAATGTATTGCTGCCTTTCATTTTAATACAACTATCCTGACATAGATATATGTCTCCAATACCTGATCATTTATTAGAACAACATCTTTTAGAAGTAGTTATGGTCATTTTGGTTTCCAAATAATTATTTCAAATAACCTGTTAATTGATTTTTTTAATAGTAGAGTCTAATATCTTGAAGGAAATGGCAAGTTTATTGTTTTTCTTTTTGCTTTAATCTCTGGGTTTCGGTTCCAGCAGGCAAATTTTTTCCTCCAAGTCAATTATAACTCTAAAACCAAACGAAATGTAATTACTTTTTTATTGACACATTAAAAGGAAATAAATAGTATAATCAGCAGTTATATGCTTTCCTCAAAGACGTTGCTTTCATAAGCATTATGATTAGCTAACCAGATTCAAAGAAGTGGGAGAAAGAGGTGGGAAGAGGACTGTGATGAGAGAATAGGGAGTCAGTGATTTCACAAAAAAAGGAGCATTTCTAACAGTCTGATACAAGAACAGCTGAAACACATAGGGGAGTAAAATGGTTCTTATAAAAGTATACAAATCATTGCATTTCACTTTTACTTACAATATTTCATTGCTCTACAATGCTGCTTGCAAGGGCTTCATGCTATTGTATTGTTTTGGAGCAAAAAATTCCGCAGTCTTAATTAAACAGTCTCAGTGAATGATACAACTGGATCTGCAGCCTTAAAAAAACATCTCTACAGATGATACAACTGGACTTGTAGTCTCCAGGTAAAAGAAGGTCATCACAACTAAGCAGTCAATTTTATATGACAGACACTGAAAATTATTAGCCTTTTAAGAAACGATCTGTAAGAAAAAGTCAGTTATTGATCTTGAAGAGCTTTGATACATAGTACACTCATTTTTTTGAACCAACCTTCTGGACAGTAATCTCCAGTTTGAATGACAACTGTTTTTACACTTTGACAGGTAGGCTTAAGTCCATTAAGATGCTTTCATGATGGAAATAAAAAAGGAAGAGTCTCATAATGCTTAAATTGTGTCAACCAATTGATAAAAGGAAAAAAATAATAACTCCCCTGCTCTAAATAACTAGAAACAAATGAGCACAAGGCAGTAAAATGTTAAAAAATGAGGGACTGAAACATTTGTTCAGTCAGAGAAACAAATAGAGTTTAAAGGGGGAAAAAATCACTAAGAAAGTGAAACAATTATCGGTTATTTTAGGCAATAAATGTTCGTAATGTCTTCTGAAGATTTGATTGAAATGGTGCCAGTGTCTCACAATGCTTTGGATGAAGTTACAAACACATAGAGGAGCAATCAGACCATTTGATCCAAAAAATTACAGATCAAGAATCTGATACACAAAGGAGTTATTTGAAAAATGACTGTCTGGAGCTGGAGCAGAGTGTCTCACACATTAATACTGTTGCTATAAAAAGAAATGATAAGGATAAGGAAGGACAAAAGAATGAAGAAATGACACCAACCGCTCATTGACCTGAATGACAATAGTGGAAACTTCTATCACCATTATTTTCTACTTTGAAGTAAAATGCAGAAACCAAGAGTCATGATTAAACAAAAAAGTAGAAAAGTTCTGCTTAGCAAGTCTACTTAAAACTAATCGTTTTTTCTTGTCCATATATATCCATATACCCATTCCAAGGGTACAACCTGGTGTCACCACACAGGTGGAAATGTGAGGATGTGGGCTGTTTATTATTGTGAATTTGCCTAATGTAACACAATTACAGAAATGCGCTGAGTAACTTTGGGCTGATTCTTCAGTAAAGAATTCTTTATGGAGTCCCTACAAGGCACACCTGTGCCTCATTACCTCAATTGATATTTTTGCCATGTTGATTTGAAGGACAAAATAGGCTTAAGAGATTCCACTTCCATAATTACAAAGAACACAAAGACGACACATTAAAAACTGGAAGAAAAACTCAAAAACCTGCCACACAGTAAAACAGGAGGACAAAAATACAAGGCTAGCTCTAACTTTGCACCTAGGAGCCTCTATATAGCGAACAATTCCATTTTGTTAACAAGCCACAAGCGTACACTTAAGAAGCAGGTGAACAAATGTAATTGTGAGAAGTACAATGATGCTTCTGAGTCTAAATTGTGTGTCTCCCAAGGCACATGTGTTTACCTATGGCAAAGTATTTTTGTGTGTGTTTTTATTTTTCCCCTCTATTTTAAAACAGGTAAACGGCTTTTCCCTTAATGACCGCAAAGAGGTAAAGGTTTACAGATTCCTTTTCAAAACTGTCACATCTCTGTTTCTGTATTATTGAAATAAAGCGGCCGTAGGCGTTCTTTCTTGTTCTCTCTCTGTATTCCTGGTTTTGCTCTGGCCTGAGAGGTCAATACAGACTAAAGGCCATTAATGTCTGATAACTGTGAAGGACTTGTATTAAACACTGATACTCCCATTATGATCTCTGGTGAACAGGTTTCCATATCAGAAAAACACCATTAGAGTTATCAGCAGCTGGCACAGTTTTAACCTTAGCACAGGCCAAGGAACAAACAAACAGAGACTGAAATACTCCATCATCTCTGGAAGGAGTCGCTTCTACTCTGAGTGCAGGTAGATTGGTGAGGTACCAGGAGGTAAATTTGCCCTGTGTCTGTTCCCGCCATACCCATTCCTTGCATAGAGACACACAGATGTAGCCTCCATGACTGACAATCCGACCGCTGTGACTAGCTTTTCATTCAGTTTATTTGCTCTTAAGCCTTCTTTGCAGACCACTTCTGTTCTAGAGAATCAAATACGCTGGAAAGCAACCCAGGTGTTCAGACAGCTTGAAAGGTACGGCTGTGCTGAAATTGGTACTGAAAGCAGGACTTTTAACCTTTGACACTTTGATGACTGAATTTAGACTCCACATGTAGAACTCTCACTTTTCAGGGGACAATTTCATTCTCAGTAATTTATGTTGTGTATTGTATAGAAGATTCACACACTGTGGCAGCACAAACATTTAAAGTGAGTGCTTCAAGAATCCCCCAAGATTATACCACTTCAGCGTCCAGCAGCTGACCCATATTTAACACATTTAACATGTGTGCTCCTGCACAAACCACCTCAGATGCAGATGGCTTTTGTGATTTGAGCCTGAACAAGCAAAAACTGATTCTGAGCGGCAGAGAAATGGCAGTGGATTGCTAAGGACTTTTAGTCACTTCCCTTCCCAAATACTGCCAGCTGCAGTAAGGTGATGCAAAACCACCCCTTTGAGGAACCAGGTGGATAGGGAAGGGTTAGAAGGAGAAACGAGCTGTGCAAGCATGTGTTTGACTGCATAATGGGCAGGCCAGATACCGCTGCTTCACCTACCCTGGTGCAGTGAGCAGCACTGCTGGAGGGAAGCCTCCAAACCTCAGTGTTTTCACATGTCCCTCCTCTCACAAGTTGCTCTCGTTCACAATATGGTGTACAGGCTGAACTTCAGCCCCACACTTTCTCCTCTGAAAACAGCCCACTTAAGAGTGTCATTACTGAAAGTCTGTCTGTGGCTAACTGGTCTTTAAAACTGGCAGAGTCTCAGAGTCTGGCTTGTCTGCGAGTGTTAGGATTGGGATGTTATAAAGGTGCATAAGGAGAGTTTTGTCTGGAGGTGAATCTGGATTTAACTGATCAGTCCTGGATTTTTAGCAGTGGTATTAGCTCAAAGGGGTATAAACATTGAAGGAAAGCATGTGGCATCCATGCAAGAGAGGGTCTTAACACAAATTGCAGTCAACATCACCTTAAATATTAAAGAGAGCTTAATAAGAAAGACTTACCACTAATCACATCCAGAGTCAATGATACTGTACTGTCTTGTTGCTGGTTGCCTGGAAAGGAAAGTAAGTTTTGATTGTGCTATGTCCTTGTGTGCAAGCAAAAGACCTGAAGGTTTAATCTAAACAAGCTTCCAACTACCCATGTCTTGCATTTTTACTCCCTGTCCTGCCCTCAGAAGGTAAAAATAAATTGCTGGAGTCTTTGCACACCATGAGTACTTGCTGATGGAGCAGCACCTGAAATCAGAAAAAAAAATCTGCTTTATGTCTCCGTTGACTGGGAAATCATCTGTATATATGTGCTACAAATCACTATCTCCACCAACTGCTTGATATGGAAAGAAGAAAATGACGCTAGTAATGTATGACCCTGAGAGTAGAGGAATTGTAGCTATTTACATCAGTTGTCAGCAACCTGCTGCTTGTTTGCGGTGTTGCTGCATGGATATAGATAACCTCTCTGAAACATTAGCTGAGACAAAGCAAGTAATTCTTTGTTGACACATTGTCAGTTTCTAATTTGTTCTCAAACTGTGAGGTAAATCCTCCATCTCCACTGGAAAAAGGACTGCTCTATCTCACATCAGGCTTTCTGCCCTTTTCACTTTCTATTCTCAGCTGGAAATGTAGTCGAAAAGGAGTTTCCTGCCCGGAAACTGATAAAACATACCAACAAAATTATCTGGAGAGTTTAACCTTAGCTGCGGTCCCTTTACATCACCCGGAATAAAAACACAGAGCAATGCAGAAAGAAAACCGTGATCCTTACTAGTGCAGCATCAGAAATCAGGAGGGCTGCAGTTGCAAGGGACAGAGGTTATCACTTGCACTCAGAAAATGTGGCTTTAGGTACAGAAAGAAATGCCTCAGAGCCAGGTCTTGGTGAGCGAAAATGAAAAGCTGAGAAACAAAACCAGACTGATGTCTCTTCATGAAACATTGCTGTGTCAAGAAGAAATGGTGAATGCTGCGGCAAGGACTTCATCCTCTTTCCACTCCTACTTCTTGGTGCCTTTGAGGAGCCCACACTACGAATACAGTAAAATGCGATGTGCTAGGAATTTCCTTGCGGAGAGATTGACCTGATTACATTTCACTGGGCATACGAGCTCATTCTTCTTTCTGACTGCTGCTCGGATATAAGACTGACAGTTGGACTCCATCACTTGGATTAATGGGTTAAAAGCTGACATCTTTTTAGTATTTTGGACTTTATTTTCTTTATCAGCTTGACTTTCATGCTCAGAGTGCTCTTGCCACAATATTCTTTTAAAAGTACACTTGTCAGGGTCCATTTGCTACTAGCTACCTTGATGGTGACATCAGCGATGGCTGCGGTTTACCTTTTGACCTTAGAGAGGCAGCAGATGGGCCCAGTAATAAATCCCGATTATTAGTGAAGGAGCCAATAGCTTGGAAAGACAGAAATAAAAGTCAGGCAGTTTTACACTGCAGTTCTTGTTATCTGCTTTGATATGGAGTTGTGGGCCGTGTCAGGGGCGATGATGAGCAGCCTGGGCTGCCTGCAGCCCTCCGCTCCCGGGCAGGCGGTGCGTGCCATGCTGCCGGCCGCCTTCTCTTCCTGCCCTCCCTCCCTCCTCGCTCCCTCCCTCAGCAGCCCAAACTGCCTCCCCACCCTGAGTCCACTTAAGCCTTTGAGTGCGTGACTTGAAAGCAGAGGGGGGAAGGGTAAGAGCCCTCAAGGTACCCAAGGGGCAGCCGGAGCTGGGCCGTTCTCCACAGGCTGCTGTGGTAATGGCCGACGTGTGTCACGCAGGCCCTCAAGGAGGGTGCAAGGGGCTGGAGCGCTGCTGGGAGGAGGCCTCAACACAGCCCGGGTTTGGCGAAGGACGAGGGAACTCTGCTATGCGGTTTTAAAAGCGTTTAAAAAAATAACAATAACACCCCCACACACACACACACACCCCCCCCGGATGGTGCAGTCTCCTACAGCATCAATTTTGTATTCAAGAAGTTGGGGTTTGCAGGCGGCGCGGCTGGGCCGGTCAGCGGCCGAGGGCTGGCACCGGTTACGTACAATGCCTTGGTTGGGCCTTGGTTATGGAAAATGTGTTTTAGCCAAAGCAGTACACTGCATGGTTCAGCTCAGACAAATATTTTCCGTTTTTGGAATAAAGATGTTTATGTTTTAATCTTGGCTGGATTTCCCCCCCCCCCAACAAGTATAGTTTGATGGGAGAATTTTCCTAATTGTTTCTAGGGGTGTTATGTAGTTTATATAGTCGAAACCTGCAGCAAAATTTTTGGTAAAGTGTGGGTTTGCACAAGTAAAGACAGTAAAATTTTGCTTTATATAAACACAAAAAGCTGCCTGTAGTAGCTCACCTGCATAAGCCAAATTTCCAAGATCCCGTTGCTACCCGCATGTACTTACGACTTGGAGAATGATGAAGCAATTGTTGTTTTACTTAGTTATTAGGCATAAACCAGGTAGGAATAGTGCATATTAAGAATTTTTCTCTGAAATTTCTATGAATAGTTTTTGTCATTTTAACTTTTCTTTCCTAGAAAAGGTGACAAGGCAAAAAACCTTTACCATCTTTGCCTTAAGTCTTTGTTGGAAAAGAAAGAGTGAGATAAGCAATTTTCTCCTCACCCCAAGTTTTTGTTGATGCTTTGAAACATTTGAAGTTTTCCATTCAGTGCTGTTTTCTCCATAGATATAGAAACTATCTTTCAAAAAAAAAAAAAAAAAAATTAATTTATACAGGGCGTCCAATGCCGCTCCTTTTACATTTGTGATTGGTCCCATTTAAGTGAGAGTAGTGTGAACAGACTAAACCTTTTAAACCAAACCAAAGAAAATTTGACACTTCTCTTATCTTAAAAACTTTCCCATTCATTTACTAGTAGGAATGACTGTACTTTGTCCTGGCTTAATTTGCTAACTATTATTAAACTATTGGTTTTGTTGCAAGTGATCTCCAAATGAACATTGATTTTTTGCTTTCCAGCAAATAAGTCATTTAAAATTCCAGTGAGTTATCAAGCAATTCCTTCCCCGAAAATGTATGCGCAGCAATTAGGTCATTTTTGATTGTTGGCTAAATTTACTTCAGGAATATGATGGAGAAAAGTTCTATTATAAAAAATAGGAACCCCTTCTGAGGTGGAAAAAAGACTGTGGCTTTTTAAAAAAAAATTTCATAAATGTTATTCATTTACCTCAGCAGAATTTTTTCTGTGAAAATATCTGGTAGCAAATCTGAAATAGGTAGTTTTAGATGCAATGCTTCAACCTTTGTTAAAAGAAGTACCAGAAAAGTCAATCTGAGATGCCATTTTCTATCTCTGTATAGTGTAAATGAAGAATACACATAGGGATCAGGCCCTTAATTTGTATAACAACAGACACAAGCTTACTGCAAAATTATTAATGGCTAGTGGTTTTACTTCATCAGTCGTTAGTTATATCAATCATTTCCTTGCCAGCATGGAAACAGAAGCTCTACTGTTTTGGAGAAGAAAGTGTATGTGTGTGTTGTGTGTGTTCCATATAAATTACCCAGGTGTTTTAATACATCCAGGTGGTTTTTTTATTCCTTTTGGAAAAACAGAAAGGAAACAACCCAAGGGCTAATGTTCTAATTATCAGTGGTTGTGCAAGCCTCCAAAAAGCATGTATTCTATAACCCCTGGAAAAATTCTGACATGTTATAAACTGGCTAAATTAGCTTAAATCAGTAAACAAACAAATTGGTGCCAGCACAATAGTACAATAATGCAGTGCATACTAAGTGACTTATTTTCCTAATGCCAAAAATAGCTATGTAAAGCAATGCTAAATAGCCTTGATTTTTCTTTATATAATTTGAGTTAGAAGTTTTAAAAAGTCATAATTCCTGACCTTTAAGGAAGAATGGTAGATCGTCTAATTTCTCAGACAGTTCTGGGAAATTCTTTTTGACACTGACTTACAACCCAAATCGTATATGATTCAAAATGTTAAAAATAAATGAACCCAAATCGTATATGATTCAAAATGTTAAAAATAAATGAAATTTCATTCAGCTACTGTGGTAACTCTGGTAGCTAGGGTGCATACTTTTTTTTTAGTTTAGAGTTTAAAGAGGAAGCCAAATTCTTCTTGATGGCAGATTATATTGGTTTGAACTGAATAATATTGAAATAGGTTTGCTTACGTAGGAGAAGATACAAAACCACATGGGAGAAGAGCATAAAAACCTGCAAGGACATATAAGACACTCCACAGTGTTTTTGGGAATCAGTGATAGGGGCAACAAAATGTAATGTTAAAGCATAATTTTTACTCTTTTAATTCCTGATGGCTGTTTATCTGCTTTTCTATTCTGTATTGGAAGATACTGTGAATATGTGAATTTTCTCTATGAACAACAGATAATACCCTATGTAAATTAATGGCTGTCCCTCCTGATTGCAGAGGTGTGGGAAGAAGGTTGCAGGAGCCATTCCTTTCACTGTTGTACACAGTATTTTTTGCAGTCCCAGAGTACGTAAGTATAATCATTGTTCCTGATTCTGGTAACATACTTTGGTAGTAACCTTTCTAGGTGTCAATATAATATACTCTGTATACAGAATCTATTGTGTGTTTAGGAAATAGAACTGGATTCAGTTTTGAGTTTTGCAGGGTACCAGTTACTGTAGCTTCTTGAATTTTTAGTTATTGACAGTTTTTAAGCCGAAATCTTTATATACTGGCTCTCCTTTGTAGGTAAAATCTTCACGCCTTCATTTTTCTTTTATGATCACATGATGACATCTAAGCCATCAGAATGTTGTATACATGCTTTCACCTTCTTTTGACTACTCAATGTATTTATATTAATATCTATACTGGAACACAGATCATCAGATTTATGCATTAATATGAAATCAATACAGCATGTCTCGTGTACTTACCTCTTTCCAAATCCAAAATGTTTTTCACAAGTGACATAGAAGTTTTTCATCTTTGAAAATTACACAGACACAGAGCTGTGGAAGAAAAGGTATGTATATTACTGAATACCTTGTTTTCTGCTTCTGTCAATAACATACCTATTTTGACCAGTCAATAGCACTGGAAACTGCATATTTGCTGACAAAGGTGAACTAGACCTATGCACATGAATTTGCACTTCAAATGAGAAACACTTTGTTTAAAGTGTTGTGTTCTCTCCTGTCTGCATTTAGCTACGCTACCATATTTCTCCATGTGAAACTGAATAATTAATTGTCCCAATGGTGCCATCAGGAAAGTGTTTTCAATTGCTGTTTCTGGAGACTCCATTGCTTCTCAGCTCCCATGAATATGTCGATAAACATACATGGTTGAGTACAACAGAATATATTTATTTTACACACTTTGCAGTCTTTTTCTGAGAATATAAGAGACCTGGATATATAAACTGCTGGTGTTTTTTGTGCAGTCCTTAAGTCTGAACTGTTGCTTTTCTAGACTGCGATCAATATGCTGAAAAAAGAAAATACTACTGGTAGCCTTACTAAAACTCATTTGCACCTAAAAGGAACTCTAATAATGTAAACAACATTTGTTGATCTTGGTAAAAAGCAGACACAGCAATGCTCTTGTTATGGGATCCCACCTGTCTGCACAGCAATCTTCTAGGATCTGCCCATGATTACTATACATCTGTCTCACAGCATACTATTTGGCAGGTCAAATTCTCTGGTCTTGATGTGCCACTGAGATGGTGCAATCTGTACTACTGGTTCAGTAACAATGCTCCATTAGAATAACCACATCTCGTAACTTCCCTGTATGTCTCTCATATCCTCTCAGCACTCGAGGCCATTGACCATGACTGTTTTTTGCTGCATGGAAGCAAAGCCATTCTCATTATTATTTTGATCCATTCATGCTTGGGGGACCAAGTGAGAAGTGAATTTCTACTTCTGTGTTTGTTTTCATATTAAACACCTGGCAGCTTTCCTCCTCTTTCACAGTATCCAGCATACCTGCTGGCCTTCCTCCATGAGCAGTTTTTGATGGTGGGTTTTGAGAGACACATAAAGACACACAGAGATTTCCTTTTATATGTTGCATCTATTGTGTTCTATTGAAGTATAACTTGACAGACATTTTCTGCTGAGGTAACAGCTGACTTTGCAAGGAGATGTGGGAAAGATTCTCCCCCACTCCTCACCACCTTTTTTAAGAAATCCAACAGCTGGTAACCAGAACTAGGCAAGTTCAAACTAAAAACCATGCAAATATTTTTAACAGGGAGGGCAGGTGATCATTGGGATAACCAATATGACTATTGTAGATTCTCTCGCAATGTTTAATAGCTACACTTACTTGAATTATGAAGAATTCTGCATAACTTAACACATAAAATTGGTGACGTGCATTCAATAACCTGATATTTATATAACATATGTCTTATTTTGCCATATCTGATTGTCCCTTTCTATTTATGCTTATCATCCACCTGCTAAAAGTCATCAGGTAATTTTTTTTTGTAAATGCACTTTGCTACTCTATGCACTATCTCTCCCTAGAGATGCAATTTAGCCATTGTGTGTGCTCTGCTATACCCATCATTTCGGAAAAAACACTTGTGTTTATCAGATTGCAGAGTCTTTTGTTAAATCAACACAAAATCCTCTTCTTCAGTCATTGCAATTACTCCACTAAGTGCAGAATTATTAATTCACAGCTTTAGCTCACAAACCGCCTTACTTCTTCCCACAGACTAGCAACTCTTGCATACTATGCAGAGACCATCATATAATCCACAATCTTCCGATCACTTTCCATTTTCTGTTGGGAATGAAATTTTCCAACGTTTGCTCCTTGTATGTTGAAGGCAGACCCTTCTTTATATAGACAGTAACTCTGTTTTCTATTTCCTTAATTTAAGTGTCCTCAGGGTAGTATTGAAAATTCATTCTGGATCCAACAAAAATCATTATTTTTCTTAAAGAATAGTGTGATTTTAAACCCCCTCATTCTTCAGTTCAGAAGAGATGAAAAAGTCAGAATTGAAGTGTAAAGAAGTATGTAAAGGTGCAAATCTTAAGGCTCAAAATATCACTATTAAAAAAATAAGGATGTCTGTTAATTCAGTATCAAGGTTTGGAGGATGACTCCAAAACCAAATGCTTAGGTGATGAAACTGAAGTGATGGTAATTTTCGTAAATCACGTTCATACGCGACTTGAAAATAAGCTCTGTGTTTGCATTAACTCAATTATTTTAGAAGCTTCAGGCTTACCTGTTTCATGTTAGCTAGATTCCAGGTGAGTTAAAGATTAGGGGCTGAATTACTCTGTTTTATGGTGGACTGGATGAATGAGTCATTTTTTTTTGACTGCAAACTTTAGTTTTCCAAAATCAATCTACATTATTTATGTTTGAGAGATACCTGTTTCCTGCTGTTTGAAGGTTAGCTTTCGTGACATGTCCTTGTGTTGCAGAGAGCCTGCAACAGTAGCAATGACAGACATCATTTCTGTCCCTATTCTTCTAACTCTCAAATCTAAGACAATGCCCATAAACGGCAATATTACAAAGGTAAAACAATTTTCAGTGGCACGTGCAAGACAAAGAACATCTCCAAATAATGTTAAATTGTTTGGTGATTGAACTAGCCACTGAAACCGAGTAACAAAGTGGAAAGCACGAAAATAATAATGTCACATGTTCTACCCTTCTTTCCTGGCTTTGTCAGACAAGCTACACATGCAGGTGGGCTGGTCTTTAGGATGCTTAGATACTCTCAAGTGCTTTTACACCCAAAGATGCAATGAACATTTTCCAGCAACTGTGAATATGCCAGCGTTGTTCGCACGCTATTAAAAATGAAACTCAATAAATATTATCTAACAGAAGGAAGGAGAAATTTCCCCAGAATAGAAAGCAACAAAATGTCAGCTGTATTTGTACAAGAACTTTAATTTTCAACTAAGCAATCCCATGTACTAGGAAAAGAAAATCTTTTCAATTTGGAGGACTTTGACAAATATTAATATATCACAGTTGCAATGGGATTCATTTGTGCTGTGGAATCCAAGAGGTCAGTACATCTGTAAAGACTTATAGTACTTAAGAGATGATCGTACAAGACATATGGTTTAATCATGATGTATTTAAGCCTTTTTTATCTGCTTAAGAATTCAATGTTTTTCTTTCTCTAATTTAAGAAACCATTTGCTATTCCTCTCAACAACTAAAAAAGTATTAATACAGCAACTGCAGTGTATTAAAAATGGACTGAGAAAAAACAAAATTACATAACTATAATTGATTACAACTATGGTTAAAATATAGATATAATGATTTCAGTGTTAATCCTTATATGCTTGACATTACACTATAAATTGTTATATATGGGTGGATTTCCTATAGAATCTCATTTATAGCCCAGTAAATCCTCAGAGGAAGATAATGAAAATGTGGAAGGACCCTGTGATTTATATCTCAGCATTAATATGTTTATGTCACTAAAGCTATCTTCTAACAGCAGTTTATTTTGCTAAAACTATGTCCTCCCAATAATGGTCATAACCACTGTTTTATTTTTAGAACGCTAACACATGTGTGCCCAGTGTAGCATGAACCATGGTGGAAAAAGCCTGCCAGGGTTTTAGGTATCTGCTTTTGCCAACTTGCCCTTCATTGTTGCTAGAATGCATATGCCCCCCCATCCTCATTGATGGCCAGCCATTGGTAAAGGAATATGGCAATCGCAAGCTGTAAAATTATGCCCTGTGCCAAAACTATGGGAAACTTTATGCATAGAAGTATCTAACACAAAGCGATTGTAGACGTGTCACATAGCAGCTGTTCAAGGTGGGCTGCCTGTGGTACAATTTGGAACTGAACGCTCAAGTCTGTGAGTGCAGGTCAAGTGTACAGGCAGTTACATTAAACAGACTATTGAACTGGAGCATGGCTAGAGCAGCACCACAGGGTAATATGACTCTCTTCTGTAAACTCAGCCACCAAGTATCACCTTTCAAGAACGCTTGTCTTTTTTGTATTCTCCTCCATCTTATTAAAGTATTTAACAAAAACAAAGTATCCAAATACTTGTACGTCATCTATCTGGCAGTAGAACAGACTATAAAGAGCACAGTACAGGATATGAAATATGAAATAATTCCCTCTATCACCTCAACAAGAGCTAGGAATATTAAAGGTTATTAGGTAGTCTAAACAAATCCTAAAATTAAAAAGTTATTAAACAGTTCTGCTCATAGATTATCTGATTGTGGACTAGAAAAAAAAAAAAAACAAGTTAAAAGTTAATTCAGGAGTATTAACTTGCAGAGTCTTAGACATAGGGTTTAATCTTTAATAATAATGAAGCCTACAAACAAACTAAGGAAAAAGATATAAGCTTGGTACAGAACACCCATATGTTAATTCATAGTGTAGAGAGGGAAGCTGCAGTTTAATTTTTCCTTGTTCAGGCAGTTCCTGTCAAGTATGCTAGGATATACTTTTATCTCTTAACGGCATGATTTTTCATACTGTTTGTTAACATGTATTGAAAATGCATCCTTTTCTGAAGGAAGACAAGATTAGCTATAACACATACAAAAGTTTAAAAGCTGTCATTAAAAAATGAAACTAGGCTTCTGAAATCTGTAGCTCAAGCTCTTTGCATAACCGTGCCCAGTAACATATTTCTAGCACTATGACGCATCTAAAAAAAAGACTAAAGCCAGAAGGATGGGAATCATTTTGTAGCAGGAATTTAGTGGCAGTGAAGCCTACAAAAGGGAATAATTTAATAGTTTCTTAATCAGAAACTTTTAGAGCACGATATATTTCTCAGCTGGGTTCCTAATCGAGGATGAACTCTGACAGTGTCTGAACTTTCTGGTTTTGGCTTGATCTGGAAAAGACAAGAATTTTATTTGGCAAAGACAGGTTCGTTCAAAAATACTGTGAGACAGTTATAGTTGGAGGCTGCTCTGTGTAGCACTCTACTGGTTGTCCTGGAGGAAATGTAGTGAGTTTGTAAGATAGGATGTGAGTTTTTAACCATCAGCATCTCTCGCACCATTACAAGTAATTAAGGACAAAAGTAACCTTATTTATTTCCTAAAAAACCCTGTTGTGTTCAATGAGGGCACCAGCCTACCTTCCATAAATGAGTAAATGTTTTTTCAAGGTGAAATGTACCCGTATCCTGAGGGCTAAATTTGGGCCTTGAAATAATATGTGATAGCTTATTATTTATGCTCAGAATGAATGCTGTCGCCTTCTCAAAAACGTCCTGTAGCATCTTCTTTGCAGATATCTCCCACATATGGGCTGTGGTAGAACCTCATGTGATACTGCCAATGCTCGGAGTCTGCTATGTGTGGATTTGGATAGACAAAATACTTGGATCTAATAATGAGGATGTATAACAATCAGCATCACAGAATCATAATGGACTCAGAAACAAAAAAAAAGAAGAAATTACATTCTTACTTGAGCAGAACCTGAAATGGTGCACCAATGTTTTCTTTAGCTAAATCATGTTTTATCATGCTTAGTTTTTCCTTCATGAGTTTTGTATTGACCGATTGCTTTGAAACAGGTTTTATTGGAATCTTGTTTTTTAATTAGATTGCATGCTGGTCCTAAGCAACCATTGTTTTCATTAATAACAAGTGCTGTCATGGTTATATAAGAGATTTTTTTAATCTAAAAAACCTGGTCGTTTTATGTACAGATTATCAGCAGCCAGACACTGTTTACTTTCAGTAACTGCGGCATGTTTATGTATGTCTACCTCATCAATTAGAAACAAATAGCCCAGAAAGGATGTACTCTTAGCATCTAAGTAAATAATGGAGATGGATAAATGAAAGTTACTAAATCATGATGAAATACATTTCTCAAGCTGCGTCAGCTGTGCTTTCAGGCCCAAGGAAAACAAAATTGATCACCTGGTCACAATCCAAGGTCAAAGGTCTGAAACAGAGACTGCTGACACTTAGGTATATGACATGCTTAAAATAATAGGACAAGAGAAGTTTTCATCTAAAAGGAAAAAGAAGCAAGGAATATATGTATATAGAGCACTGTAGTATTGAGAATTTTGTATAGACTTTTTATCTGTTATTTTTTTTTCTCCGTATGAAATAATTAGGGATGAAAATCCATCTGAAATCAACAGAAAACTTTCACTGATTCGTGAAGATCCAGGTTTCATAACAGATGTCCAAATATGTTCTTTACTCCAGTAGTGAAGGGAAAAATCAACCTCAAAATTTTAATTTTTTTTTCCTCTGTTGAAGTTCTTTTTCTTAAAGTGTTAGGAGCAGCATATTTTGAAGACTGTTTATCAATAAATAACCCTAAAATATGTGCAAAATATTAAGAATAAAGTAATCTATACAATCATGTTTCCTCTCATGAAATTATGGAAAACCAGTAAGAATGGAAAATCAGTCTTGCAGAAAAATGTACTCCATGGAAGTTTGTTTTATACTTCATAAATGCATAAGACTCGACTCTGTTTGAGGGAGTATTAGTAACATCACAGCAAAATTTTACAGAGGGGATGGCTTGCAAATCAGAGACACAGAGATGGCGTTTTCCAAGGACTTTTCCACTGGATAAATTATTTTCTTTAGGGCAAGGTCTATTTGATGATGTACCAATTTAGTCTGGTAAAAACTAACATTGTATTGGTACTGTGGAAACCCAGGCAAAATAAGTCTTATTTCCAGCAGAAATCAGGGAGCATCAGATAAACAATCTTTTTCTCAGGATTAACTAAGAATTATGTATCTGACTCAAGTTTTGATTACAGCATGCTCAGATAACAGTGCAAATTCCCGATGAAATGCTGATAGAAATGAGGTTGTCAGCAGTCTAAACTAACAATCGATCCTTTCACTCAGCCAAAGGGATATCATTATAATTATGAATTATTTCGTTTTTATTTGCACCTTAATCCAGATAAAGCAAAGTGACTGCGCTTTTGGAAACTGTTACTTTTCAGTCTAAGATGGTTACTGCATCACCTCCAGTTGGGATAAAACATTCTTGTGGTGTATCAAAGATTCATCACGTAGCTGAGCTAGAATTCCCTGTTTGCTCTGAAATTGTGGTCTCCTTCATGACAGTTAAATTTGCAAAGTCCCATCTCCAGGTTGCCCTGCCATTTATTAAATATTTTAGCCAGAAAGAAACATTAAGAAGGCCTACAGACTAGGAACACAATTGAAAAACCTCTAAGAAAGGAAATATCTTATTAATTCATTAAGTCAAACTGCTTGTATCTACACTTGTATGACTAGAATTATGGTTCATTAACTTCATTTCTTTATATGAGTTAATTAGCTCAGAGGAGGCCAGAAATTAATTACCAGCTTATATAGTTTGTGCAGAATGGCATTCTGTTTATTTAGTTTCTCCTATTAACTTTTAATCTCTTCAAACAATAAAAGAGGTAATTAGTATTTTATAAACAAAAATGAATGCAACAAAGGCAAATAATTTGCCAAATAGTGAGGCTCCTGTGTGGAACCTGATAGTTGTGTGGTTCAAGTTACAGACCTTTTCACTGTTAAGTATAAGAAAAAGGAGACTGAAAATGTAGGTAGTCTTAAGGAAGGGCCATGCAATCCATCATTAAAGAAGAGCTACCTACTAATACCTTGCAGAGCAGAAGAACGAGCCTTAAAAAGTTTCCAGCTGTTTGAAAATAATTGCCCATGTATTCAGCTACAGTAACGGTTATAGCTAGCTTTACTAAGGTACAGAACAGAGTGGTACAAAACAGGAAAAGAAAAAGAAACATATTTCATTTAAGTAAAAGAGACACAACGAAACATCTGAAAGTACATATAAGCATATAAATGAGTATACTATCAATGCATACTATATGATTGTGATACAAACTGAAGTCACCAGCGTCTTTAGTGTTTAACCAGGGTGTGTTTCTGCACTAACTATAACATTTATTAAATCTGTTTAGCAACTTTTAAGATAAAACCTTGTATGTTGATAACATATATTGAGCTTTGCTTCATTTTTTTTTCCTCTGCAGAGACTGCACATGTGATACTCTTTGCATTTTTTTTTTTGGTAATTTTAATAAGTACATGGTAAATGTGCAAAAATACAGCACAGTGCAGATATTCATCACCATATTTTTTGTGTACATGAGTAAATAAATGCCAGTATGTTTCAAGCATGTTACTGAGGAAATATTTCAGGAAATTCTTGATGAGTGTTTAAGATTTTTATTAGGACTATTTATTCACTTCCCTACATCTGCAAAACCAGGTGCCTTTGTCCAACTCTACAAAACCCAGAGAGAGTCATAAAAGCCCTCTCTGAAAAATCTAAAACACCATGAACTTAAAGCCTGTAATCTTGACACATTCATGGACTAAAAAACTGTTGTGGGTCTCACTGAAGAGCGAGCCCATGCCCTTCCCACCAGTATCCATTTAAAGTTCAAGTTAAAGCCTGCTATATCTGATACTGTAAGACTAAGAACTGCTAATGTTTAGGTGTACAGGAAAGCTGTCAGTGATGTTATAATCTTGTCTTAGCCTTTGGCTGTGTGCATTTGTGGAAGCAAAAAGATAAAATATTGTGGTGTTGATTATTTAGCCTGTTTGAGGCTTCTTGAAGAGTAGGGCGAGGCTCAAAATTCACTGATTGTAAGATACTGACTATATGTCTTAAGTAGGGAAACACTGTTATGATATGGTTCTATAATTCATCATTTACCTATACAATTAATAATCCCTCCATACAGAGAAACCAGAGAGCTGGTTTTGGGTAAGGAAGGAAAAGGTATAATGTGTACATAAATTAGTTACCAGTGTGGCTTAAGTGCTTTATTTTTGCAAGAATAAAATTATATTAATTGATATATTAATAAAATGGCAGCCTGTACATTATTTGAATGGTGAGTACTAAAACCAGAATACTGTATCTGAAGGTGTTTGCCTGGTGTGATAAAACCAGCATGAGAAAGTTTTGCCAGAGCTGCTCAAATCTGAAGCAAAACAGCACAGGTCCTCCTTGTGCACAGGGGGCTAAACCTAGGCTCGGCTGAAGTCAACAGAAAAGCTGTTGCTGACTGCAAAGAGACAAGGATTTCCCCCACATTTTACTTCAGAGCTCTTTCAGACTTCTTTTTCATTTAAGCTGGAAGATAGAAGTGTCCTGGGTCTCTTTATCAGGTCAGCACATGATATAAATGAAGAAACTTTTTGAATAAATCATAGAAATCTTCAGCTAGAATTAAAAAAAAACAGCAAACCTCCTTTAAATGACAGAAAGATAATATCTAATAACATTTACCATTGTATAACTATAAGAAAAAGCCACAATAATTAATGCCATTTTGAAGGCTGTGGCAACAAAGGACAAGACTGTAAATTTCTCCGACACCTTAGAGACTTTGAAAAGTAAAGGAATTAGAAAGGATTTCAAGGCATTCAGTGAGTCCTGAAGCTGATTGTATCAATGCTTCATCAATGAAACACAATATTCCCCAGTATCTGTTCAATGTACACAAAGGTCTTCACTGGAATTGTTTAAATCATCACAATTAATTTTAGCCTCTGACAAAGAATAGAATTTTCCTTTCCCTAGCTGTCTTGTATTTTATTCTGCTTTTGTCTTAAAATCCTCTTGATGTGAAACAGCTGCCATCTTCAACCTGATTAACAGATAGGCATGGGTTCTTTATTGCCAGCATTAGCTTTACAGCACAAATCACACGGCTTCAAAAGGCTGGGGAAACGATCAAACTGCTCATGACTATTACAAATGATTTCAAGCAATTCACCACTACTAACTGGTGCTGCCTTTGCATATGATTTTCCCAGATAATTCCTGAATCTGCTGACATGCAGCGTCAAGTTGATTTCTGTAGTTCTGACGAGAAACGAAACAAAAGCTCTCATCTGAACACAGTCCTGGACAACCAAGCATGTTATAT
Source organism: Ibidorhyncha struthersii (assembly GCA_013398815.1). Classification (NCBI taxonomy): domain Eukaryota; kingdom Metazoa; phylum Chordata; class Aves; order Charadriiformes; family Charadriidae; genus Ibidorhyncha; species Ibidorhyncha struthersii. Next base: position 346,081 of record VZSZ01006701.1, on the reverse strand, counting down.
ATGCTTTTTTAAATTTGCCCCTATTATTTCAACCTACAGACGCCACTAGCATCTAAATATATAATGGTGAGAAGAAGGAAAGTGGTATCTTTTTAATTTTGACATTAATTTTGACTTTTAATAGTAGGATGAAATTGTCCATGTGGAGAAAAGAAAAGAAATCAGTCTGATGTAGAAACTCAGGGACTTAAATATATGTTTATAAATATTCTTGCCCCATTAAAGACAAGTGAGAAATTTTTGCTGAAGTTCTTGTATTGTCAGTTCAACCTTTTCCATTTTTTATGTATTTCTTCTCAATTTCTACTTTCATTATTAATTTCAATTTTTAGGAGAAATTTTATCTATTCCTGGGCTAGCCACTGGTCTGCAAATAACCTATTTAATTTATTTTAATTTCTAAGAAATGGGAAAATTCTTATTCCTTCCTCAACCTCATCTCCCCTGTGACCCAGTGTCTTATTTCTCTCGCTTTTTAATACAGATAACTCTTCCAGTGTCCTCACCCCCGACAGATATCCTACAGACGAGTTCGTTCTGATCTTTGCTGCATTAAAAAGTAGTTTTCAAACTCGGTATTTAATCTGCATATTACTTACTAATCTCTGCCTCCTGCTTCAGGTACAGCTGTCATCTATGATCCTCCCCCTTCTCAAAAGACCCACACCGTCACCTGCTCACATAGCTAAGTATTCAGCATAATTTTCTCATCTAAATATAATTATTTCCTCTGGCAGGTTCTGTCTCTGAACACTCCCACCAAATACCTTTCCCTTACTTATCCCCTTTTTGTTACTTACTGGCTTTACAGCTCTAACATTCCTGCTAGGCCTGGTCTCCCTTGCTGACCTTTGCTCACACATTTCTTCCATGAAACATTCACAGAAGTTAGTCTTGAACACTGTGGCATCTTCCATGTCCTTGCTAGTTTAGAGGAATTTAGGTGAACACCTTGCTAAATTTTGTCTTTTTCTCTAGACATTTGCCAAAGCTGGGGTTTCCTTTTTTTTTTTTTTTGCTTCTTTTCCTACATTTGCTATTTTGTAATTTACCTCAACTTTCTCATGGGTAACAGATCTTCTCTCTGATCCTAATGGTCCCATCTCCCTGTTTACTTTCCTTCTGCCACGCTCATTTTGACCCCCGCATACCACTTCATCCTCTGCAGCTAATCCTCGCTGAAGCAAACACCCTTCTCTTTGGCAAGACAACTGCGTTTCAAATATTATCCTCCACTGCGAGCCTCTTCTGTTCGTCTAAAACTGACAACCTCAAGTTCTTTGCAAACCGGGTTGCTTTGCTTTGCAAGGCTGCCGAATGACAGCTTCCCTTACTTGTGACACTGACTTGCAATTCACTCTGCTGAACTACTTGAGAAAAAAACTTGGCAATCACATGATAAATGTCTACATAATATGGATATGCAAAGCCACTTCAGTCACTTCACTCTTATAAAGCCACATCTTGTACATTATACAAGGCTGCTTCTGTGTTCCTCTTCAGTCTTTGAAATCAGTGCAATACCTACATTTTGACCTGTTATGATCCCACCTCCTCTTATTCTCCCATGGTTCCCTTTTTTTCTTTTACTACCTAGTTTCCTTATGCTTCTTACTCTCTCCTTCCAAACTTGCAGACTGATGCTTTGCTGCTGCTTCTGCACTAACAGTCTGCAACTGTCTAGCCAACATCCTCAGACTCACTGACTCCGTTCCTTTTTTAAATGCAGCAGTAACCCAATCTTTAATCAGCACACTGCAGCTCAGTTCTGCCTGCTTTTTGCTTACTATTTCCTATCCTTTATACCCCTCCTAACCTTCTGTTCCTATCATTTTTCACTGCAACCTTCTATAGCTTTGTCCGTTTTTGTAACTCTTTTGTAGGATATTTGTATGAATAATGAGTTATAAAATTACAGTGTGCTCTGCTGAGCTATTAGAGCATGACATAGGTCATCTTCCTTGCTACCATGAAATCCAGTTACACATTTTGGACATTTCTGTGACATGAAGCCTTCTCATCTTGATGTCTATTAAGTTAACCTTTGTCATTCCTGCTTTTGCTTATTGACATACTGACCCAACTACGGGACCTTTGAAAAGGAATGTGAATATATAATGTTAGATATGTAGCTTTCATGATCACAGGCAGCCCTACTGAAATATATTCAAAGAGCATTATCTACTTTCAAAATTTGATCTGCACGACTGGGTCGCTCTCCTTTCTCTTTGACAGATTTTTACAATGACCCGTAGTTTTAAGATAGGCTGTTCTTACAAGTCCTTCCTTGGTAGTCTCAATGGAAAACATATTTCATGAGGCCATCAAACCTTTACTGGATAACAGCAGAGGAATTTGTAGCAACTTCTATAAAATATTTACACTGTCTTCCCCTTGCAAGAATGTTTCTGCAATTATTCTAAATAAAGCCGTATCTCCAGTGGGTTTTTTCTTCTGTTTTAAATCCCTCTTAAAAATTTCCTTACCATAAACCCACAAACTAAATGAAAGGGCGTTAATCCAGCCCATCCCTCCTTCATACATCCAACCATCTCATTAAATTTTTTGTCTCGTCTTTTATTATGACTACATACCAGCATCCTTGTGAAGTTCATACAGCCATGATGGCATACATCATGGCATCATACCTGTGAGGAGAGGAAATGATCATTTTTCCTCCCCCCGCATTCTTACTATTGACCAAGGTTATTCTCTTTATCATGTGCAGATTTTATTGAGTGATGCCAAGTGAGATGAATAGAAGCAAATAATGACAGTGCCGCAGTGATGAAATGAGAGACAGAGGTCGTCTAGGTTTTATACTGAACAAATTGAGTCACATCCACTTCTCATCCATTATTTAGGGGTGATTGGGCAGGCTTGGCTTCTATAGATTTGATAATCATTCAGATGTCCATATTAAATATGTAACATAAATTTCTCATTTGGCTGTCGATGACTTGTCACTGCAAAACAACAATGCATAAAAAGGGCTTTAATGTATGGATTCTCAGAAATATTTGACATAAATAAATATGTAAAAGGCAGATAATAAAATCTGTTTCTGTCTGCCTGCCAGCTAGCCTTCATGTCAGACTGGACAGCCCCATCTAATACTGTGATTTTATGCAGCTGTATCCTATGAATATTGGCCTGCACACTAGAGATTAAAGCACAGCAGATGTTTCTCTGCAGGCTAACAAATATATCACCCCTGATAACGAATGACAAATGTTGTTCCATATTGTGTCAGACAAAACCAGGGCTCTTGTAAAACAAGTGTTACAGCTGGAATAGGATATTTTAACACAGTTACCTAAGGAGTAGACAAACAGACAGCCGCCCGCTCAAAAGGTAGCAAAATCCTAACCTGCAGACATGCAGGCATAGCAGCAATCAAGTGCTGGAGTTCAGGAAAAGAAGAAAAAAACCCTCCTAACAATAATATGAAATATTCAAGGCTTTCTCTATTTTATGATCAGATTTTTGTGTCTGATCTTGTCATGGATCATTTGTAGCTATCAACCACTGTTCCTCAGTCATAGTGATACAGTAGAGAGTGTGATTTGTTGTGGAGAAAGGGTATGCAATGGTAGGAGACACACAGAAAGTAATCCTGTTATAATCCAAAGGATGAGTTTATTTGGTTTATTATCCTGCAATCTCATCCTATCCCAATGGCTTCCAAGAGGCGGAAAGATGAATGTAAGCAGACGAAGGACAAAAATAGCCTGTGTGTTATGAATTATTACACTAGGATAATTAGTGTACTGCATTGTTATTTATTACTGTTTTATTTGGGTCATTTTTTTCACTTTGTGCATATTAGCGATACGTTAATGTTTGGTCAGCAGCATGCCTTAGTCGTATGTCTTGGCAGCATGGAAGTATTAGTAAGTTCTCCCTCTTTACCCATTTGTTAATTCAGTCTCCTTTATCTGCTCCCTTGCTAAAATAAACCCTATAATCTTTACGGGAGACAAGGTGCTTGAAAACTCAGCAAGTCAGGGAGATGTGATCATATTTTGATGCTCAGAATATGTGGAAGTTTCGGCTGCTGTACTTTGCAAATGTACGCTATTAGCATTTTTTCCTTAGCTTTCAAGTTGTCATTTGTCCACTGAATCGAGTACTGAAATAAATGCGTTTTTACTGCTGGCAGAGACAACGGAGGAAAAAGGCAATACAGCAACATGGCAACTTTCAATCACTTTCTGACTTGTTAATGAACTTTTTTTTCCCTTTTCTAACTGAGACTTTGCTTTTGAGCTACGGTGTTTTCCCCAAGCCATTTTATACAATGAGATGGTAACAGTTGTTTGTCTGATAAAGCACGTACTATTTAGAACACAGATGTTTGATTATTATTTATTTCTCTCTGAAGCCCGCTAATTCAGTCCCAAATGATCTTTTTTTTTGCTTTTGCTTAAATTTAATTTGGAATGTATGTTGTTGGTAAGTGACAGATAGTTTAATTATTAATAGGATCCTGCAATGCAATGCACCATAGTTTTAAAGTCATCTGGGGCCAAACCAACACTACTTCCTTCCTTCCTTATGCTTCTGGGATTCCTTGAAGAATGCAAAGGTAATTACAAAACTCATGACAAATCTGCATGTATTATGTCCTTTCCTCAACATTTGTGCTTGCCTATGGTTTTACAAAGTACCATTCTTACTATGAAATGGTAATGAATCAGAAGAGACTTCTGCTATGGTTGCTTCCTTGGGAGAATGGACTATCTGGGGAGCAAGGGGAGGGGGAGAGTGGAGGAAAAGAGAAAAGGGAGGAGGGGGTTGAGATGCCGAATACTGGTGCTGTAATACATGATACTGAGACAAAGGTGGACTCACTCGGTCCCCATGAAAGAGTATGACTCCATGGGATCTGGTTTCTGTCATGGCACATAATCAGCAAATGATCAAAATGCGAACAAAATTGAGGAAATATCAGGAAAAAAATGTCTGAGGTAGAAGCTACTGGAATAATTGACAATTTCTCCATGCTTGGCACGTAGTAAACTCCTAGAGAGGTATTTAACTGTGTTGATGGGTTACACTTTCTAAGGTATTGGATGTCTTTCCTTAATAATTTCCTGGTGCTTAGGATATTTCATATTTCCCTGAAAGTTGTGTATTAATACAAATTGGGAGGGGGGATGCGTGTGTACAGATTCTGCTTCTAGTGTATAATATGCTGCTAATATTGGAAAGTTGCAGAACTGCTCACACTGCAACATGAGTTTAGATATGGTCCTAAACCTGGATTATGTACTTGGACATTGTAACTGAGGCTCACTCCAGATCCTGAATTGATGGATGCTTCCCAGAGCTTTCACAGGAAGGAACAGGGATACATATGGGCTACCCTCCCAACTTCAGGCTTGACTGTAAAAGCTATGAATTTAAACAAACATCGAAGTAATCCGAACAAGTTTGGAAATTTAAGAAATGAAAGGTCTTACAAGACATATAGAGGAAGGCATCACTTAACCGATGTGGGATTTTAGGTGGGTGTTTAATAGGCTGCAAAGGTGAGGTGAAGGCCTACAGCTGGGGAGTGAAAGATGAAAGGTGAAAGTTGCTTGGTGAAACTTTATTGACGTACTCAAGCTAAACCAAAACATGACTCCTCAAGACAGCACTTCTGAGAGCCTGAGTGCTTCCTAAATTGCTTTGGAAATGGGATTTACAATTCTAAATCCCATAGGCATTTTTGAAAGTTTCTCTTACAGGTCACTATTCTTTCAGAACAAAAATAACCAAATACTCATCAGTGAAGTTAATAAAGATTGAGAAGTAAAACTGCCATAACATGATGAGCTTATTGCTCAAAATCCTCTCCTTTTATTTATTTATTTACTTTTAAACAAAGGCTAGTCATGGCAAAAAAGACAGCTACATTGGATAATATAGCAGGTTATTCATTTTCACGTACTTTGATACTCTCCAAATAATAATAAAAAAACCCCAACCCAAAATATCATGGGAAATTTTACTGGACAAAGGTCACAAAACATGATATCAGGTAAAACACAAGGGTAGTTGTAGACCAGTGTACGTATATGGCTGAATTAAACTATTCAAAATAACTTTTACCTTGAAAATTGATACCAATAAAGCTGTGAATCTATTTCATGTAGGAAATAATAGCATTCCAGTTATCAATAAACACGCCCATAAGAGCCCTAATTCATAACCGGGAAATTGGGGAAGCAAAGAGGAAAGTACAAAACTAGGAAAAAAAAAAAAGATAGAAACAACAAAACACCCCAAAACAACAAAGCAACACCCCCCTCCCCAATCTTTAGATTATCTCTAAATCTCAACAATTATTTCAAAATCCCATGGTTTTGCATCTTATTGCACTACACCCTGACATTTTACTTTGAAGTTGCAGTGTTTTAGTATGAGAACAAATGAACTCAAAACTCAGATCAGACAAAACTCTTGAGTTTATTCCTGGGAGAAATCACACAAAATCACAGGTTTCCAAATATAAGCAAGAGCTGAGAGTTCTTTCCACGACCCTTGGCTCTGTTTTATATTTTGCCATTCTTATACAGAAGCAAGAAGCAGCCCAAGTTCCCATTTCCAAACAGGGGTAGAAATTCCCCTGACTGCTCTGGGGCTTTGATACCCTCTTCTCACAAAGGATTGTTTCACAGGAGCGGAAGGGATATCGGTCTGTCTATCCCACTCTTCAATAAAAGGCACAGGGTGCTGATGCTCCAGCTACTCAGCCCTTTCTCTTCAGCATGCTTCTGCCTCAAGGCTCCCACATAGGATTGCTCCATTTCAGCTTAGTACTAAATCAGCAGAAAGGTAGGTACATTACTAACAGTCTCCAGCAATATCACGCTCCTGGAAGATGTGACTTCATTTGTAGGGCTTCTTCGCAACGAAGCAGTTTTTGTGCCTTGAAAGAAAACCTTGCATGCGCTATGCAGTTGGGAGGATTCCGAAAGATAAAAATTTATATCAGATGGAGCCAAATTATTTCCTATTATATAGTAAAGGCTGTCTTGCTCCTCTGAATTTAGTACAAACACACAGCATATTTGCTACCATGTGAGAGATGAATAATTGTGATTACTACTAAAAACACATTAAACCTTAGGGAAGTCTGCGTAGAAAACAGAGGAAAGTGGCTGAGCTTCGTTTTGGAATATTTACTTGTGCCCAAAGGCTGCAACTGGAATGATGAGACTTGGAAATTTGTAATTCCTAATGAAGACTTCAGATGTTCTTTTTTAGCTCAAAAGCTACTTCAACATGATGATACCTGTAAGACAACCCTTCTCCCTCACCCCCAAGTTTTGTCTAAAACTTTTATGAATACAGAGCTTTATCCTCTAGCTATGATTAACTTAAATGCTTGGAGACCTGGTAAGAGCTCTTCACTTCAGTGACAAAATTTATATAAAGGTTAAAAAAAAGAAAATCTTGGCTGAGAATGCTTTTTTCCTCGTAAGAGACAAAACAGGACTGGTGGGAGAGAAGAGCCACTCAGCAGCAATTACATTAGATTATCTGAAATGGAAACAATTAACAATCAAGCACATGCTGAACTGGAGTTATATGGGCATTTTTTACTCTAAAAATAAAGAAAAATAATGGTAATGATAAATATGCTTTTGCCTCTGACAAATACTTATTTTTTAATAGCAATCACTTATTTTTGAGAACAGCAGCAGTGACTATTCTACTTTCAGGATTAAGATTAATATACATGGCCCTTTATATCTTCTGATTAAGTGAAAGATTTTCCTTTTAAGAGGAGACACTATTCTCTCAATTCCTTTGGGCTGAAAGTAAAATCTACACACGGTAAGTTTCAAAGGATGTTCCTTATGTGTTTCTATGAGTTGGAAAATTCATAAAGCTCCTTCTGAACTAACATGAGAGAGACTGTCATTGGGCTCTCATATTTCTACATGGGCTGGTTTAAATGCACTAATTACATATGGCGCATTTTCAGTAAGTCAAGCACTGTCTGGATACACAGAATTTACCATGAATGGATATCCTGGCCCTAGGCATGACTTCGGGACATGTTGGACATACCATGCTCTAGCTTTTGAGATAATCTGCATATTCATAGCGACCACTGGTCTAGAATTTGCTACCAGCAACTCAACAACTGCTAAAACCAGGCTGATGGATGTCCATAAATCAAAAAAGTGGCCAAACCCCATCTTTTTCTACCAAGATAGAATTCATGTTGGGAAACAGGACAAGTTGAGGATATACTGGCTTTGGTAGCTGTAGTCAGTAGGAAGCATAATGCCACAGCAGCGTTCACTTTCCTAAAATCCACACAGCTGCATGTCTGGGGTAGCATACTGCTCTTTAGTGCACAGCCCTCTCTAATCAGCTCCAGGGAAGCAGGTGATTTTTGGTTGAACAAGCCACTGAGTGCATGCAACTGACTGCTGCAGCTACAGAAGTTATTAAAGTAGTTAGCCACCACCTCGGGTAAATACGTTAGGCCAAGTGCAGACTCAGTTAATGGACACTGGGCCGTTGACTTCAATAATGATGACTTTGAGGTTATTGCTGACAATATAATTGTCAGAAGAATTACATTATTACAGAACACGTCTTGGTCAGAAATTAGCCAATAACCTGTAGGATGTTCTTCTGAGAATTGTTCAAGTCGATATCAAACATCTTTGTGTTTTTATACTCATCCTGGAGAAATATAAGCAAAGTGAAAGCAGAAAGGTGTAAAACATAAGTACAGAGACATCATTGCACTCATTGGAGAGAAATACACTGATTCTAAAGGGCTGAACATGACCATGCAAACCATATTAGGGAAATTGTTAGTGCAATAAAATAAACTTTTTTCCTATTAGAGATCAAAATGGTTATTGAAAGGCTTTGAAACGGCATCTGAGACAGGACTTGTTCTTGTCTATGAAGGAGACAATAATGCTTAAAATTAATAAATATGAATGTCAACTAGTAAACAATAAAAAGTTAAAAACAAAACAAGAGACCTAAAACAAACCTTACAGTCATATCACTTCCTCCAGCTGGAAAGAAATCAACACAAACACTGCTTTTTTTGTCACACTGACTAAATGTAACTGATGTACAGTAAACAAAACTGAATTTAGCCAAAGATGAAAAAAACAAATTCACACACAAACTCCAAAAATTTGTCCAGAGCTCATATTCAACCTTTTATGTTCTGCTGCTTAGCATCCCTCTTCTCCTACCCCAACCAATTAAGACGGACACTATATTCCTCCCCTCCTTTTTCGGTCAAAGAATCTTGGCACAACCAGCACAAACAAACTTTGCTAACAGCTTTAAACTTGGAAGGCCCGCTTTTTAAATATTTGCCGCTACATAATTGAAACAGCTGTTTTAATGAGATACCTACTGTCATCATTTTACCCTGGCTGAGCTGGGTGACAACAAAGCAGTAATAACGAATTCAATAATAATTAACTCGGGTCATCTGCTCATCTGTCATGGCTCATCAGCTTTAGGGAGAAAAATCCCAGTGAACTTCTCTCTTTTGTGAGCTTTCCAAAACTCTGCAATAAAATGCTTAGAGAGGACTCTAGGTAGCCCTTCAAAAGTTCTAAGCAAACTGGTAAGTAGGTTAATTAAATTTTATGCATGTTTAAATGCTAATGATTACATTCCTAACATTACAGTGTAATCTGTTATGGAATGATGTCATGCAAGCAGTGGTTTTTAGTGCCTAACACATTTCCATCCTGATGTGGAGTAGCTCTGGATCATTTATCGGAGGGCAGGAAGTTGACAGTGGTGTTTCAGAGCCAGGTTTTACATTTAGACCCTCTCCCTGTCTGTTGAATGTTAAGCAGGGGAGTTACAGAAAGCCACTGATTTTATGCCTACTGCCGCATCTCAGAGGGTGATCCAACATACCCACGGCGAGTTTTCTTAGCTGCACAATAAATAAATAAATATAAAAGCAATTCTGGGGATATCAATAAGGATGGCTTTCCTCCCAAATTACTCTTTTCCCAAAAGAAAAAATAATTTGGGACTCACCCCGAGGTAGGTTCTTTTCATGATATTTTTTTTTCCCTTTTCTACAAAGATGAAAAGAATTTTTCAGAGATTAAAAAGTATTCTTCCCTGAGAAATAACGGGTTTGGGTGTATTGGTTTTTTACTTTTTTTTTTTTTTGTAAAATGATTTGGAGGGTAAGATATGAATATCTGATGTCTTTGAACATGGATTTTTTTTCCTTTTATGTGAGGAAAAAAGATGCTGCTATGACAGTTTTTTTTTTTTTTTTTTTTTTTGACTTAATTTGGATCAGGTTATGAATTCTTATTAAAATAAAAATAATGGGATAGCTGCTGCAAACTTCTGAACTCATTTTGCCATTTTGCTTTCAGCGAAACCTGAGCATCTTTATCATTTAGGAGGTAGGTGGTGGTTGGTTCATAGATAGCCCCTACCTGTATATTAAAAATTTCAAACATGGTTTAAAAAAAATACCCTTCAAAAATTTGAAATGACACCAACATATTTGTTGTCGTGTTCAGTAATAGTATAACCAATTCAGTTTTGGAGAAAGGGTTGTTCTGTGCAGTGTTTTTAAAAGCAGCAGTAACAGACATCAGGTATAACATCAGAATCCTTCCAACACGTTGGCTGAAATCTCAGAAAGACTTTCACTGATGTAATATATTGGTCAAGGTGAACTAACAGGTTATTATTACAGGAATCACCAGCTAACTAGGCATCTAAAATTTACAAAATATCAGAATTCATGAAAAAGAGCTTTTGTTTTCACCTTGCTCTTTGGACATTTTGGTAAAACCTGACATAGTTGAATTTTATTTTTGCTGCTGAAAACTAAACTTATTCACTTCTCAAGGATAACTGTGTATAATGCATCATTTACTTACTATATGAAAAACATTGCTATGTATAATTATTAAATAAATAAGAACAAGCTATATACTTCTACGTAATGGCAAATAAACCTCCTAGAGGAAGATGGTTTGACAAAGGACTTGGAGAGGCTGTCTTGCTTGTATATATTCTAAAAT
>VZSZ01006701.1:287273-335024 GCA_013398815.1 Ibidorhyncha struthersii | reverse complement strand
GATTTTAAAATAAAACAATATGGATGCTTTGTTTTGTAAAAAAGAAACAGGTTTATATCTGTACTACTCAGCTACAGCACATAAATGGACTGAAAGCATTATACTGCAGTAGCAGACATGATGCACATTTCCAGAAAAAAAGGCTTTCAAAATGGACATTATGTCTCCATAGACTGGTGTACATTCAGTACAGTACAAACAAAAAATATGCTGTGGGTGGCAAGCTGTAAATTTGACCGTTGGTGTGTAGGGAAATAATAAAAGCCTAAGAGTATATGTTCTGAAATAAAATAATTTCATTTTCAGATATGAATTGACTACAAAAAGCACTTTGAAGAAATGCAGTGCAAAATGCATAATGTAAATTTAAATCTTCCCTAAAAATATTTCATTTTTTTTTAAGCGAAGTATTCACATAAAAATATCTTTCATTTTACATTTTTTCCCATATTCGTACAGGGAGTCACTGCACCATGGAAGAATTGAAGAGCAAAAAAACCTGTACTTCAGGATTACATATATGTAGATGAGAATATATAGTAAATCTTGACTCTTGGATGGCACCTGTGTGATCAAATCCTGCCGTTTTCTCAACCATTTTAAGAAATGTCTTTTGGGGTAGATTAAGTATTTTCCACAAAGTAATATCTGTTGGAAAATGTTGATTAGTTTCATATATTTTGTGAGAATATATCAGCTTCAATAAAAACTTCTCCAGTTAAAAAAATGTTCTCTCTGTGCTGGAAAGGAGGGTGTTCAATGGGTGAAAGCACACACCAGAAATGAGCCTGCTCTACTCAGTTTCTCCTGTTATGAACAGTCTGTGTAAGTATTTAAATATTCATGGGGTGGAAGAAAGAGCAACTCAGAAGTTCTTTGGGTAGCGTATTCCTTGAAGACTCATGGGTCTTAGTGCTTATTCTAAATCTAATGCAACCACCATATAGCTAAGAGTTTTCAACAAATGTCTTAGCTATATTGTATCTTTCACTTCTTTCCCAAATTAATTTCACAGTTATATGTTTCGGTTTCAAGTTTCTCTGCAGCAGATGTTGAATTTTTTAATATTGAATATATACAGATTGATGCACAGCTGACAGTTAATCAGTCGAATGGCTATAATCACATAAGGAGTCAGCAAAAATCCAGGAAAAGAAACACATCGTCCAGGAGAGCCTCTGGCTTCCAGGAAACATGTTTACCAGTTCAACAGAGATGCAATATACATTATTAATTGAGTATCAGCAGACCCACAATTTTCTGCAGATAACAAATTACTTTGGCATGCTTCTGCGCTATCTGGTCAGGATGTGGGCTTTGCTTTGGGGGACACAGGCTGCTTTATGTGTTGTTTCAGACAAAATGAGGAATGTGAAGTTCTCCTGACTGAGAAGTGGGTATGGGTCAGAGGCCAGAGGAGGGACCATCCTGGGGGGACATCGATAGCGGGTGGCTGAACTGAAGAGTTACCAACCACATTGTGGAGCCTGACTGGAGTCCGGGTTCCATAGGAAGCTGAAACTCAAGGAAAAAATCAGACCAATCTGAAATGGCTGGATCTAGAAGTGGGAAACCCACTGCTTCAAGTCTGCAAACAGTTTATATAACTCAAAATCAGTGTGTGTCACAGATTTCTGCTGACATTTTTCACTCAATGGTGTTATTCTCACTCTTTGTTTTTGATAGTTTGTGTTTTTTACTGTATTATGCCAGAGAGAAGAGAATAAATAAGACCTAGATATACTACTGCAGTATGCTGTTATTCTTAACCTCTCTTGTGTGGCCACCACATGAGCAAACAGACCCCAGGTCTCAGGACTGACAAATGGAAACCAGAACTAACTCTCTTTCCCCATCTCTTTTTCAGTCACCTTCCTTCTGTGTAAACAAGTTCAATGGTCCATATTCATCCCTGATTCATTGGGGTTCATTGCCAGAGTCCTCAGTACAACCTAATGGTTTATGGTGTTAAAAGTTTTATAACTCTTGGGGGAGAGTTTGTAAGCTCTATTAAACTGAACCTGCTGCCTGGAGTATTCCCACAAAAATGACATATGGGAAACTCTCATGTGGATAGTTGAATTCTATCGAAGATGTTACAGTTTTACATATATCCATTTATGAGAATAATTTTGACACAAAAGGCCAAGTCTTCTTCTCTCATACAAAGCATGCTCTTGAATAGAATTTTAGGAAGAAACAAACAAACCAAAAAATAATCAACCTTGCCTCCTCCCAATATTTTTTTTCATTGTCTAAAAAATTGGTGTTATACCTCATTTATCAAAAAAAATATGCCTAGGCGACTTTTGCCAAGGAATTTTCACACTAATAACAGTAGGCCTACTAGCATTCGTAAAGTTACTCTGCTGCAGAAGCAGTTGCAGCAGTAGATGAACACTATGGTGTATAACCTGGGAATTACATTACTAAGATTATTTGTAGTTTTTAGTAATATTATAAAATGAAATAAACAATCTATATATAGGCAATATAAATCAACAGATACTTGATGAAAAATTAAGTAAGTATCAGATAAAGTGTTTGCAATAACGATGACCATGAAGATTCTTGGTCTTACCTTGCATATATTTTATTTCTGTTATTTTGTGTACTGTGCTCTGAGAAGGATCTTCTCTTCATGCAGCAAGAAGAAGAAGAGTTGTTGTTATTGTTGTGGAAGGCGTGGATGTGTATTCATGAGCTAAAACTGGAAACAACTACACACCTTGCACAGCAGCCAAGTACTCATAAAGTTCACGCTAGGAAAGAAAAACATTTGTTTTTCTAAATATGAAATAGGAGGTTCTGGATGTAATATACCCACTGGTCTTCTAAAGGAAGACAGTCATGTTCTATACTTGTTCTTTATATAATGCCTTCATCTACTACTGTGCAGGTAATGCACAGCTTCTCTTCTTGTAACACAGCGGCAATTGCAGGAATTTTAACTAGGCTGGGGAAAGAATGAACAAAAAAAACAAATAAATAAAATTATGCCTGCAGTTATACAGGTGTAATTTCCTATGTCCAAATTTAAGCCATTTCTCATGTGAAAGCATCTGATCAGGTAGTGCTTGAACTACATACATCCCATTTTTCATGGCTTCTGCATAGCTTCCATGCAAATGCTGAGGGCAGCTTGCACTTAAACAGCTCAGAGCATGACAGCACTGCACAGAACGAACTTATTCATGTTAAAAACTAACTCATTTCTTGAGAGCTTACAATTTCTCTTACTATTCCAAAGGGTGCAGGATCTGTGTCTATAACTCTAGTGGGAGAAGTCAATCTGTTTCTTACTGTATTTAATCATTCCTAAACTCCACACACTTCTGATCAAATTTTGGACTCGTCTCCCGATATCTAAGAGAAATTTTGGCAAAGCTTGAACTATTTTCAATCTGATGAAGGAAGTGCTTCACAGGTTACAGAGGCTCACTTTTATTCTCAAACACACTCTCAGACTTTTCTAAACTACAGAAACTGTAGGGTTATTTCTGTGAGAATAGATTTAGCTCTGTATACAGATACAGGTAGTCAACAAGCCCAGTGTGGCACGTACTCCTCATGCAGAAACCAAGAGTCAGTGATGCTGTGAAGTGCTATAAGCCCATGAAGTGCCAGGTTCCTCTGCCCCATCTCATTATCACAGCCTTTTTCTTTACTAAAAGTTTTCTTTATGATTTCTAAAGACCAGACAGAATATCCTATCCAATATCATATACAAAGTTATTTTATGTATAAAGGATAAAATCCAAAGCACATGGAAATTGATGGGAAAGCTTTGCTGTTCGATCAGCTGCAATGCCTGGTTCTTGTCTGGGTGGGCAGTCAGTGAAAGTATTTTTGAGTATCAGGCATAATTTCCCTTTCTCTGATACACTGAATGCATAAACAATGGAACTCGCTTACTAAAATGAACAAAAGATCAATTTGCAACACAAGTTTTCCAATTCCATTTTTACATTCCAAAATTTATTTTATTTTCAAAATAAGAAATTCTGTATTTGTGAATTTGGGCAAGATATTTCAAACTTGGAAATTAGCTCTGCAACATTTTAAATATCAAAACTTCTGCGTTCCTTTCAAATTTTATTTATCTTGTATCACATAAATTTTGTTATTTTGTCACATCTATGTCACAATAGAATATGCCGTAGATACTCTTTTTTTTTTAATTGACAATCATGAGGACGGCTGACACACAATACTGAGTAAATATCTTCTTTTTCCCCTAGACTAACTTGTTTTTTATTCAGCTTGTAAGAAAAAAAAATTAATACTTGAGAACTTTTAAGAGTTACACTTTACTGGGTCGTCTAATTCTTAATTTAGATTCAAGTACTGAATTTTTAAGTCATTTAATATGTTGATAGCTAGCTACTGTTTACAGTAGTATGAATAAATTGTATTTGTTGATATATCAAACCATAAATCATATTTCCCATACTCAATAAACATAATAAGGAATGTTGTATATCATGGCTGTGGAAAGGGAATCATTGCTTGATATTTTTGACGTAGAGATAAGGGCGGGGGAGGGGAAGAATCAAAAAGAGGGAAGGTTCTTGAAAGGTCCTTCACCTTGTAACACTGACCATAGCTGAAAGAATAATGAGTTCACTCCCCCCTCTAGGGAAGCCTTATGTTGTCAGTGTACTATATCACCCGTTGTTCCATGTTCGGATTCTCAGTTCTGTGTAAATGGAACAATGCAAGGAGAAAGACAAGCGCTTTTCTTCAAGAAGTTAACAAGTCAAAACTCTGCCTCAGTTCAACAGTCTTACCTACACGTTGACTACCTCCCACATGTGGTGAGCAACAGCATGATTAGATTCATTATAAAAATGTAGTTAATACGATTCAGCAATCCATTCCTGTCCAGCCAATGCCTTTAACACCTATGATTAATTTCAACAAGACTTAAAAACAAGCTTTATTGTTGCACTGAAAATAAATGGGCCTGTTCGTACTATATGTTTTGCATCACTGAGGCCTGACAGACAGATTTGTAAAGCTGAAAAGAGCCAAGGGATCTTGCCAAGAATCTTTTTCCCGTCTGTAGCTAGATACATTAGACAGGTCAGTCAAGACGTTATGCAAAAGTAGCCCCACCAGTGGCTGAAACATTAAAAAAAAAAAAAGTAAATGAAGAAATAGTGGAGTAATCAATGCTTACTTGGTTGCATAATCTGGATTGGGATCATGGCAGATCTGGGTATCAAAAGTATGCAGCTGAAGGTATCCACAAAGTAGTCCTGCTTTCCTACAGTCTCCCAGCCACTTGCATGCCACGAGATCTGCCTCTATGGAATCTGCTAAAAGTAAAAGTATTCAGGCTACAGGACTGACAGAAAAACCTGAAAGGACGCAGAAGTGCTGTTCAGAACTAAACATCCACCATGGTGCAATCTTCTGTAAACCGTGGCCTAAGTGAGCTGACCTCTCAAGCTGACTTGAGAGTTTGGGCTCTGAATCTCACAGGGCAATTTCTCTCCGAAAACGTTTCAGGTGGTCAGCGTTTAAACAAGGTCCAAATGTATCAGAACAACCTTAATAAATGTTTTACTTGTTTGAAACGACACACTTCAGTCATCAGAAATGAGTCTGAATCTGCATGGTCTTTTTCTATTTTTGTCTGGACTTACTATACATATCTGCAAAAAGTTTATATTATTGCAACATTTTCAAGCTGTTCTTTCTGGAAACATGCTTTTCAGTGAACTAGTAAGCTGTATGATGCTTTGGGACCACATGTACACAAACAGGAAAAAAAAAAAGTAAAAAACTCCTTTGCACTCCATGATACATACATTTCTTGTAAACTGGTATAATGGGCTGGAAATTCTGTTGAGCTTAATTTAACATTAAAAACATTTTTGAAACGTTCTAGTTTAAGTATTTCACAGCTGGGTATCTGAACAGAAATATTATTTGCCATTGACCTTAGCTGGCTACTTCTACGGAGTCTATACAGAATGCTAAGAGTTAAGCACATTTATAAGTGCTTTGTAAGATTAGCATAATTAATACAAAGACATCAATCAATAACAGTGTAGAGTACATTACCCCATGTACTCTTTTTATAATAAACTTGACCACAAACATTGTATTTTCTAGTTTTCAGCATAGAAGATATATGCAAGTTTTCAAAGTGAAGCTGGGAATTTTAGGTTGGGGGCAGGTAGAAGCAAGGGCTATCTAAGCAAGGACATTTGGCTTCGGAATTAGATACCTTTATCCTATGCCAGCAATAAATGGGATAGCTGGCATGGACTGGGTAAAGTTTGGGATAAGCAATTTGAACGAGAGGATGACATTTGCATAAGGGAGGAAGCCAACAAGAAGAGAATGATGGGTCAGAGATGTGGCCTGGAAGCTTGCTAAATGGGTAGAAGAAGGAGCAGACCAGTTATGGGATAATATACTGAGTGTAATAACTTGAAGGAATGAGAAAAGGGCTGTTTGGGGAAGAAGACTACGCAGGGTTGAAGAGCATGAAGCCTGAGACTGACTAAATGTGAGCAAAAAAATAGGGTGAGGAACCACTGACAGATACAAGACGTGTGGAAAAGACTGGTCAGAAGGGTGAGACAAAAGACATAACACTTCAAGGAAAGGTGAGACAATTCCTCTCTACACCTCATTTCCAAATCCACAAGAAAATGAAGTGAAAGCTCTCTGAGTCACATCATGCCACCACAAATGTTCTCAAGAAACCAATCCTGCTCTAGTGCTAATCCAAAAAATAAGCTGTTACTGAGAAATTTTTACTAATGCCTGTAACTTAGATGCAATGATGTAGAAATTCTGTCCTGCTGAAGACCAATGTTTTGTTGCACCAGCACAAGACAGAATGTTTTGCTTTTGTTTCAAATTGTAGTTTCACATACAATCTGCTTGAAATACTATGAAGTTTTCGAGGTACGCTTTTCAAAGGCATAAAACTCAGAACTAATGTCTGTGCAACTATAATTCATCTTCCTTGCATATGTGAGAACTTGGTGCAGCCATTAATTGCTCTTTCTTCCGGAATGTGGCCTTCTGAATCAGGAGAATGTGATGGAAAAGACTGCCTTCTCACCTCTGTTATTTCTAGATAAAACAACTAGCTTTTATGAGTAAACTGAGTACTCCCATATAGGACTAGACTCTGCTGCTGCTACAGCTTCCACGTGATGCAACCCAAGTCACTTGGAATACATTTTCCAAGGAGACGTTAAAGGTATTGTACTTCTTTTCAGAGGACAACTTGAAACTGTGAATAATGGGACTTGAATACGGCTGTCCCTAGAACTGATAATTTTAAGTCCTCTCCATCTTGAATCGAGATGCTAAAATCAGTAGATAATCTCACACTGTAACTTAATCTTATTAAACTTAATATGTAGAATGGAACTAGTAAAGAATCATGTATCTCACAAGAAGTTAATAAATCTCAAAGAACAATTCATGTATCACTGCTATGAGAAAATTCAAAGAGGTAATAAGTAGTTTTGTCTTCAGGGTGACCTATGCAATAACATTTGGGAGTTGTATGTGGACAGGGAAGTAGTGTATTAAGTATCTTATTATTATTTGAACATTGCTTATCCTAGGTCTTGTAGAAAAAACAGTACATGATCACACCATTGAAGAATACGCTACGCTACATACAAGCAACTGAAACGAAGTAAAATCTTGTGGGCAAGAGATACTCTATGTCCTGTGTTTTGAGTGCTCAGCCTTGCAACCTGAATCGTTAGACTTCAGCATTTTAATCTTTTTTGTGTGTCAAATATTTTTCATAATGGGAATACGGCAGACACAGGTCATCCAGGTCACTTCCATCTGATGTAATATAGTCTGTGTTCCACATCATTAGTAACCTAGCACCTGAATTTTACATGATTTTGTACAAGCCCTCAGTCATAACTGGTAACATACAAAATAACTGCAAGCAAAACAGAAAACAAAAAGTGGGAGAACTTTAACTAACAGACTGTTAGGAGTCATATTTTGATGCACACCTGGAATTTCTCTTTCATTTTTCTTTAGCCACACATCAGACTTTTATTTTTGTATGTTTTAAACTCATACAGGCTTATATAGGCTGTATAGAAGCTTGAATTCATTCTAAACAGAAACACATAACCTATACAAGACAGGAATTTCTGCTTAGGTTCTGTGCTAGTTTTACCACCTGATCTTCCTAGTCCATGTCTTAGAACCGTTTGACAATAAAATAAATTCAGTTTTTCTCATTGAATAACCTTATCTTAAAAGGTGCAATTAAACAATTACTTTGACCGAGACAGTACAAATTGCATTGACCAAACTAAGACTTATCAAAGGCTTCAAGCTGACACTTGAGAACTACCGAAGCCAGACTGGAAATACGCAAGTTACTTCCAAAAAATCCTTTTTTTTTTCTCTTTGTCTTTCCTTCTTTTAGGCTATGTACTATTTTTTATTCAGAAACACTGATCCTAACTGAGTTCAGATGGAAACAGATGTGTATGGATGGTAGAAGCGGTGACAGGCTACTTAGGAGGAACACAGAAACATCGGGTGTGCCTGCAGCAATGAAATTTGGATTGCCATACCTTGGCTGGACCTGGAATTGGAAACGGTATGGGCGTCTTTAGGTACATCAGGAGACTAAGGAAAACATGGGCCCACTAAGGAATGTGGAGGGTCGCTAAAGCGATGTGTCACATGGAAAAAAATGAGAATTCCTCTGTGCCTTGGGATGGTACATCTGCTTTTAGGCCTCCCACATCTCTAGAGGCAGGGTTCAAGAGAAAGAACTACTATCTGCAGGAGAGGATGACCAAGTTTGGGACTGCTCTGGAAAAATCCATAGGACATGATTAGATGCATCCTCAGCAGTGCTGAGGCAGCTTCCCAATGTCATTGTAAAGTCATTCTCTGTTATTACTGAAAGGCTGTGGCTTTCAGCAGGAAAAAAAGTAAATGTTACATCCACCTTTAAGTTAGAAAGTCAAATCCAGGGAATGACAGGCCATAAAGTCTTAGTCCTGGAAAGATTATGGAGGAAGTCCTCATGACAGGTCTGTTCAGGCACCTGAAGAACAAGAAAGAACTAGGAACAGTCAACATTTATTAGCATGGACAAATGGTACTTTACCAACCTGGTTGCCTCCTCTAATTGGATCTGTAGATAAGGGAAGGGAAACAGTAGTCGTTTGTCTTGAATTTAGCTAGGCTTTTTACACAGTCTGCTTCTAGCTGAACTGGGGAGGTAACAGAGCATGGGGGCACGGAAAACTGGCTCAGCCACCAGGATCACAAGGTATTGGCCAATGATTCAGAGTATAATGGATGTCTGGTTAATAGTGACGTTCCTGAGGCACCAGTGTTGGGACTGAAGCTGTTTAATGTCTTCATCTGTGACCTGTGCAACAGGACAGAACGCGCCTTCACAAACTTCATGAAAGTCTTCAAATCAAGGAAAGTAGTGGATAAGTGGAGGACAGGACTGTCCTGGGACAAGATGGAAGAATGGAGCTACATGAACTTCATGAAGTTTAAAAAAAGAGAAAGTCCTGCACCAGGTACAGACTAAGTCTAGGCAACACTACATGCTGGGTGCAGGCTGGCTAGAAAACAGTTTTTCAGAAATGGATTTGAAGGTCCTGAGCGGAAAACTGAACATGCTTTCTTTTCCCAAGGCAGGGAAGAGGCCCATAACATACTGGGCTGCATTAGCAAATGCATAGTCAGCAGCTCAAGGGAATTGCAGCAAGGGAAATTCCATTTAGACACAAGGAAACAGTTTTACACTGTGAGAGGGTTTAAGCAATGGCACAGGTTGCCCTGGGGAGTTGTGAAAGCTTCAAGTTAGAGATATGCAAAACTTGATTGTATAAGGCCATGGCAAATAAGATAGAATTTCAAAGTTAGCCCTGCTTTGAGCAGGAGGGTGGACTAGATACCTCCAGACATGGAGGAATTTAGGTTCCCAACCTAAAGCATTCTTAAAGATCAAAATGTAAATTATTTTTTCACCTGTAACTGTTCAGACATTGAGCATTTGGTTCTGAACTGCCATAAGACACATTTGGTGCACATCAAGAAGTTGCATGGGTTAGGGTTTAAGGCAATATAGAGTGAAAAAGACCATTTTCAAATCAGCTTGTGTTTTTGTGTTCCTGAAGTAGAATACATTTTGCATAACATACCTGCCTGGAGAACAGGTAGTGATGAACTTCATCCAGTGTAGCTCCAGAACCAGGAGCAATACAGTTATACTGATGCAGAACTGTACCAAAGTTAAGTAGCCCTGAATAAGAAGATGTCTGCTTAATTCAGTCTGAGTGCTATCTTAACACAGATAAAATGCCCGTGCCTGATTTCAAACAGTGTGTCTGCAATGGTGCCACGCTACGTATGCAATGTCACTGTTACAGGAAGAATACACCACACGATTATAAAACATTATAATGACTATGAATTTGTACTGCAACCAGATGAAATTACTGTTTTCCTGACTTCATCCAGGGAAACAGATATGTAAGGGAGTTGAACCTCAATGCTTCGTAATTTTTCAGAAAAGCTCTGCTGATTTAGTGGATAAACCAATGCAATGCTATGTCCTAAACTACAGCAGAAATAACGCACGTGGTTGATTACTTTTCCAGTGTGAAAATCAAATAGGATTATTCAAAACACAGTTCAAACTCACCAATAGCAGAATTAGGGCTGTAGTTGGAGGTAATAAATTTGTGGTTATTCCTGGGCGCATACATCTGATCATTGAAAGCAGGGCTAGTGACATAGCTGGAAGATGTTTAGCTAAAACTATTACATTGTTCAAGAAATTTCAGCTTTTAGTTTTTCCTAGCATGATACAGAAGAAAACAAAGATAACTCTAAAACTCAAAATGCATCACAATGTACTTAGAACAGCTGGATTACTAAAATTAATGTGAAATAATAAGAAATATTAACATGAAATATGAAATACCATTGCAATTAATATAACTAATAACCGCAGCGAGTGAGAGAACATTTTTCTGGTGTGTGACACTTGCTCAGATTGCAGTGTTTTGTCATACCCAGACAGGTCAAGAAGGTGAATTCTCAAAAATATGTAATTAAAAAAATAAACTTTAGATAATAGCCGACTTGAGTATTTTTTCCAATAATTTTCAAAGGTTTCACTTTAATTTTGACTATTTTCAAGTATATTTTAAGTGATTCTACATAGGTAGTTTATATTTTCAAAAATGATAGAAGAAAACAATGCTAATAATTTCAAAGCCTTCTCACAGTTATATATATATATTTGTTTGTTTAATTTTGCTTTTTTAAAATGATACCAAGCCACTCCTGCAAGAAGTTTTGAATTTGAAGAATGAATGTTTTTCAACACCACCACCAACATGCTCTTGTTATCTGAAAAAAATCCAGTGTTTTTCTACCGCTGGCTGCTGTGAAGAGGGGAGGGAGAGCAGGGGGAAGAGGTGTCTGTCATCTTTGCCTTCTATGGTATATTTTAATCTTTGAATAACATTGGGCATCAGCTGTAACACATGTGAATTAATCACCTTATTCATATAACTGTTTAGTTTTATTATACCTCTAAAGGAAATTAAATGAATTTGACCTGTTTCAGCATTTACAGCTGTGTTCTTGAAGAGATTTTATTGTGAGTTCCAAAGTTGAAAAATGATATATTTTGTTTCAGGTATTTGGTTTGTTCCGTTTGAAGACAGATACCAGCAATTTCATCTATAAGAAAGTTTTAAATTTGCCATTGTTTTGTGAGTACTGCAACCGTTTTGTGTATATTTACAACTGGACCATGAAAATACAATTTTCACCAACAGATATGTTTAGTTTTGAAAGTAAACTCTTTTTTTCTTCACGTTAATATTTCCAAAACGAAAAACAAAACAGAGAAGTGCAGTTGTTTTCTCTGCTTTGATGATAGCCTAGTAGAAAGGAAATTTGGAATTAGAATTTCTGGTGTGACCAGCTCTCTACGTGAGTTATTGAAGAGATCAAAGAAGATATGAATTAATCTCACATCATAGCATAGCATGCCATCATCATGGAGATGATCCTATTTGTACTTATAGTAAAACAGATAGTCACAATGAAAATTCTTTAAAGGAAGGAAAATGAAACCCTCTCCACATCCTTATCTGCCACTGTTAGCATTTTGTTAGCTTTCCCCCCTTCAGAACAGTCCATGCTAAACTATCAGAAAATGAGTAAAGACAATGCCTAAATTTCATGCATACTTGCATAGACCAAAGACATTATCATTGTGATACAGAATGGGATTGGAAAAATATGCAGCCCTTGGAAATGGATTAAATGCACATACATTTTGTAATGAGTGACTGTAATGAAAGTCAAATGAATTATAATAAAATATGGAGTTTTAAAAAAGAAAACTACTCAATGCATAATGTTGCTAAGAAAACATTTAACAGTTTTTCACTGCACGCTATTGTCAAAGTAAATAACTACCAAAGACAAACTTACAAAGTGGTTTTAACTCTAATGTGATGCAGAAAGTCAGTCATTTAATTTGTTAATTAGTATTATGCCAGAAACTATCTATTCAATATGAAGCAAATATGTTTACAATCTTATCTGCCATCTGTTTAATAGATGGGAGAATACTTAGAGCTGGGATTCTCAAAGAGGGCTGTTGAAAATTTGTTCTACAATTAGTGGAGCAGATTTTTTAATTCTAAAGGAGTTTTTCATGTTCAGGGAGCACCTCTATGAAGGAAACAGTACATCACAATGCTGCTATTCGAGATTAGTGATTGCTTATAGNGGAAAGATAATACAACATTACATCCAGAGCATTAAAACAGGTTTTGTGAGGAGATTTTTAAGACCAATTTTCATGCCAGCACAATATATAGGTCTGGGTGCTTACAACACTCTTCATCTCTTTCTGTAATCAGCAATTTTGCAAGCTTTCTTACAAGAAAGCCCACAATTATGCAGTACACTATCCATTAAAGTGAATTCTCAAGGTGCTTTTTAAACTGCATATTAAGAATGAATATTAAATCATCATTTGGAAGGTGGATGAAAATAAAAGCTTAGATAATAAAGCATTCATCCTAGGATTACAACTTCTTTCCTCGCCCTATTTCAATATATTTTAGTTTTGAGGAAGATTATATTATTGTCTAATACTGAGTAATATTATTGTAACTATTTATTAGAAGATAAATTTAGCCCAGACACAAAGCTTTTCCTTTTCTGAAAATGAAATGTCTTTTCCTGCTTAGTTTTGAAAGATCAAAAATAGAAGAGGCGAGTAAAATGTTAACATTCACATTTAAAAATAGGATTTGTAGCTTTTATAACTTTCATTTTAATGGCAATGATTTGACAGGACTGCCTTTTTATATTTAATTTATCTTTACTGAGTACAAATGTCTATTGGACACCACAGGTGAGCAACATATTTTTAATGGAATACTAAACTAACCATGATTCAAGAATTTTCATACCTCACAGCAAACTTGAAACCAGGCAAATTTTCTGAGAGGGGATGAGACAAATGTAAATGTTTTTCTTAATGGAACTGAACATTTTTACATTCTTTACAGTTTTTTCAATGTATAAATGACTATTTGTAAGTGCATATATAAGTGCATAAATAAAATACGGTGCTTACAATGTAGTAAACCAAAATCCATTCAAAATTTCAAGGCAAAGGTGTGCTCTTTACCAGAATGGAAAGTGTTTCCAACAGCATTCTTGAAAATTATTTCTACTTTGTTTTTAATAGAAGTGATCGAGCTAACTTTACCTACCTACCTACCTACTGAAAGGGATAAACTTTTCTTGCAGGATTTGCTTACTCTGCCTTTTGTATATCTTAGTTCCCTAAAACATTTATAAGCTTCTCTTATGCACTCGTGTGTCAACAGGTGAAATGGTCCCACAAAGAACTGTGAGGATTTTGTTACTTTACTGTCTTCTATAGGACTGCAACACTTGAGATTTGAGCCTTCAGTCTCAGCTTTATGTACCAAACTGTACACCCACAGTGAAGAAGTATAATATAGCAATATGTTTCTGTCAAATGGAAAACTGGAAATATTTCTTTTCTTCATACTTGCAGGTAGCAGGTTAGAGCATTTCCCTTAGAACTGATGTCTCTCCTCCCCTCCCCTTCCAAGATAATAATGATTCATTGTGCACAAATTTGCAGCATAGCATCAGCTTCAAAAGGGCATTCTGAATTTTAAAGCCATTATCAGTTTTTACATTGCCGGTGTACAGATTTGTACCGAACTGACCTCTTAAACTGCATATCCCGAAGCAGCTTGGGGAGGGGGGGAGAAAGAGGAAAGCTTTTCTGAGCCCTGGGATCCCTCTATGTAAACAACGTCCTTTGTAGCATGCCCAGCTTACTCTCTTGACATTTTTTTTTGTGATACCCTTATGCGACGAGAGAGGAATTGGGTGGGGAGATCTAGCTAGTTTAGCGTAACAGGATTTCAGCCCTAGTGTTTCCACAGCGGTGAATGTTTAACCCCTGGAATATCCGCAACTGCTAAATATATGTATTTATAGAAAAAGAAACAACAGCAACTGGTTAGGTCAGGAACTCGGCATCTGTGATTTGGCTGCAAAGGCTTTAGTATGCACACTCCATCCGTTCTACCTCTCCTCCTTTACCCTTCTCCCCCCAAAATTAATTGCATTTCTAGCTAACAAGGTTTAGTTACAGAGGCACCTGACTCTTTCAAACCTTTTGGACACAATACAAAAGTCCAGTAGTAGACATTATAGGATTAAATCCATTGTAACATTCTAAAAATCAATTCATCTGTTCCTAATAGTGTTTCAATAGTATCCTAGTAACCTTTTCTGTGAAGCTTCATATGGTCCGTATTTGCAAACACTATTAAAAAAGGCCTTCTTGCATTCAAAAAAAAAAAAAGCTAAATCTCTTCACAGAGCTGCTGGAGAGGTGCAGACTCCAATGTGGGCAAGTGTATTTGCCAACATGCCATATGGGAGCCATGGTTGGGACTTTTTTTTTTCTGGAATAATTAAATGTTGATGGCAGAGTTCAAATGGATCATTAAAATTCAAAAGTGTAAGAAACAGATTTTTTCTTATGTTGCTGAACGCTCCAGAGGGCTGAATAGCTAGCAGAAGTGAGGCAGGCTGCAGCAGTGATCAGCGTGTGCTGTGATGGTACTAATTTGATCATAATATAGTCATCTCTGAAGATTACAGCTATTCAATTAAATATTCTAATTAACCTGAAGTATTAGGCAAATGATACTAATTACAAATATTCTCCTGAGATTCACAGCAATGAAAATCCCACTTGCAACTGATACTTCTAGCCAATGTTTCGTAACACAATGTCCTATATCATAGGCTTTCAGAATATTAAAATGCAGTTAATTTGCCTAAACCTCATTTGTTTAATGGCATTAGCATTTTGTTTGAAATTGTAATAAACGTACATCCCGCTTTCAAGTAAAATTTAAAATGAGTGTACTCTTGGGGTAACTTAAGATTCCTGTTTACAGACCTAGCACTTTATTCAGTAAGCGGAACAGTTTGAGCTTAACTTTCAGCCATTAAACATATTGAAATTGTTTAAAAATGCTAATAATTTGTCTTTTCAAATAAGGAAAAAAAAGGATATTTTGCAGTAAAATTTCATGATGTTACCCATGTGACCAGTTTCCTACTGTGAGGGCCCCAATGCTTGAACTTGCCTTGTAGTTTTTTAGTAGAACGTTTGTCTTTTGTAGGTTGTTGGTTTCTGTTCGTTTTTTTAACTCCCTCTCCAGACAAAGCCGCACAGACCTTCTTTTTTGGTTTCCTACCTTCCTCTCTTTGCTCCCTTTCACACTGCACATGGACTGGGGGCCCCAGCACAGGGGTGCAGTGGCTTTTGGGGTCTCTGATTGCTGTGTGGTGCTTCTGCACACCTTGCCATGTGAGTGTTTTTCTTGTGTCATTTGCAGGGACAGCTCAGCTACTGCACTGAGCAGATAACTTGGTTGTCTGTATGAATTAGGCAGAATGCTACTTTGAAAATACAGCACAAGGCAGATCACTTGGTGAATAAAACACAAAAAAAAACAGGTGGGGTTCCTGACCATATTTTTTTGGTGGGTTTTGTTTGTTTATTTGTTTTGTCATGGCATGAACGGGGAAGGCAGCAATTACCCACCAACGGAAGTGGCTACTTAAAAAATAATCAGCTGCAAACAGTTACAGAAACAGAACAGGTAGCAGGCTTCAGGGGCTTTTTAGGACCCTCTACCGTGCCCACTGCCTTGTTAGAAGGATAAAGCGATGGGAATGCTTCTGGCTTTCCACGTGTCCTGTTGATTCTGTATGCGTATAGGCTTTAAAGGAAAGAGATCAGAAAAAAAACCTTCCCAGTTCTAGTGCAATACTATCAATACTTCTGCAAAGCATTATGAAAGTTTAACTGATATGACTAATGTCTTCCTGTGAATATATTCCTCTTCCTCAGACTCTGCGGTACGTGTCTGAAGAGAATCAAAATGCTAACCCTGCACCTTTTACCTCAACCCGTAAGGGATTGCTAAGGGCTAAAAACAAACAGACAATCAAAACGATTTTCAGAATTTCAGGTGTAGAAATGACACACCGTCAAACTGCAACAGTGCGAACAAAGCTAAACCAAATACCATATGAGTGATTGTAATTTTCATATTGTAATCGGTGAAAGCCCATTCCAGTACTTGTACTGGAAATACTGGAAGAATTTGCAAGAGAGCATACCTGTCCCTGACAGTTTCCAAAATATAAAGATATGCAAGTATTACATTTCTTCAGATCTCAGAAAACTGAGAATAATTTGTGTCTGAAACATGCTGAAATCTTTGGACCTAAACTTGGATAAAAGGAAGACTGCAGAGATGGCATCATGCTGCCATATGACCTTTCACAGAGCAGGAAGGAGACACAAGGGAGCGCGTAGTAAACTCGGGATAAAAGAAAATCCTGGGCAGACTGTGTGCAGCCCTTGAGAGACATCTAAGGACTGGGGGTTTTTGTTTGGTTGCTTGATTTTGATGCTTCTCTTTGGTTGCTTACTTTTAACCCTTTTATAGCTGTTTTTCCTTTGGCACTGTTAGAGCTTGTTGAAATGATTAAATGTCCCTCTCTTTCCTCCCAGAATTAAGTAGAGGGTTTATGTCACCTTGTTCTGACTTGAAATCAGCTCATGGTTTGCGACTCTCCTTAAGTTCACACATACATTAGGATGCTCTGTGATTACGGAAGAGGATGTGAAACACTTTCAGTCAATCTATATTAACTCCGATCCAAGACTATATAACAGAAATCTGAATTTAGGAGTTTACTTGTACTGGACTGAGCTTAAGGAAGACTTGGAGAAGCAGACAGAGAAATGGAAAGAAAAGACAAGCTTCAAATAGAGTAAAATGCTTTGATCTGCTCCCCTTTTTGTTGTGTGCTGTGGGGGACCGGACACATCCACTGACGTGGAGGAATAGAAGCAAAGGGAAAGGTGCAACTCACATGTGGTGAAGCACAGTACAGCACGGACGGCTGATTCCTCAGTGAGTGCCATTGCTGAGCCCGCTCAAACAGGAGAGGGAATTTAAATGAAAACGAGAGTCCAGCTCAGAGATGGCAGGAAAGGTATTTTTTCAGGTCCAGATCCCCATTTCTGCTGTTGTTCTCAGTCCTCATTTAAATTCTCAGCAAAACTGTGAGATGAAAAAAAACAAACAAGAAAACACAATGAGGCAACCAGCAAGGGAAAGCTAAGGAGAAGAAAAAGAAAAAGAAAAAAAAAGAGGAGAAAGGCAGCAAAGTGAGGGAAAGAGAGAGAGGAGCTGCACAGATACGTACATGTCTTGTCTAAAGTCCTGCAAAAACTAGCTGCATCTCTCAAGAGAATCATTATTCTGCTATGAAGAAATAAGCACATTCCGCTGCTATATTAGCCCCGGAATGAAGTGGCTAAGAATAAAATACTGTATACATATATATTGTACAGGAGAATATTTTCACATTTACCTGTAGAGTAAGTGAGCAAAATGATACGGTCTTTATTTATGCAGGGAGTTAACATAATGCAGTGATCTATGGGTATGTTTTTGTGGGGGAGTGAATCTACTAGAGTGATTTACTTTTATAAAGGAAATTAATACACTGATGTAATAAAATTGTCATGTACTGCATTGATCTCCTTGCTCCAGAGGAAGTGAGGAGGAACTTAAATTTATATAAAACGAATATAATGGAATAATAAATGCACAAGAGTTGATATTGCAGAGTGAGGTACACATTTACAAGGGAAATAAATACAGTGGAGTGATCCACTTTATAAGGGGAAGAGATTTAAAGGAATCGTTTCCACATCTGCAGAAGCGGGAAGCATGGTAGGTTATGCTTTGTAAAGTAGTGAACACATAACAGTGCAGGAAGTAAAATGGTGGGAAACCTAATGATATTATTAATTTCTGCTGGCCACATATTACATAGCAATGATGTGCCTCTTTGAGCAGCTTCATGGAATGAAAGTCAGGGAAAGCAAATTTATGACGATATAAAAATAAATGTCTGGCCCGGCATGTAGGGACATGAAGCAAACTCGGGCTGCTCCATGGAACCTGCAGAACATTTGAGCAATCACCATTAAGGGCCATCACAATGATTTCCTCAGTCCAGGTGGTGCAGATGCTATGTTTTTCCCCATACCATCCGCTGGATAACCAAAAATAAATGACTACCACAAAAATGTATGTGCGATGAAAGTTACAACAAAGGCAGGATCTCAAACCAGATAAAGTGGAGAGAAAAGAATGCGTCAATCTGGGAACTTGTAGGATTTCTACATGTAGCCAAAGTCCTGCTTAAATCAATGACCTAGATGATTGACCCTTTTTATCAGACTAACTAAATAGTCTAATAATAGACTAAATTAGTCTATAACAGTAGTTCTAAAGTAGACAATACCATAAAGGTAAAAGCCAGTCCTGTACAAAACATCTCAACATAAGCTCGAGTTCTTCGTTTGTCACAGAGATTTATTAGGTGAGAGGGGGGAGACATTCTGGCCTATGCTATGCAGAAGGTTGGGCCATAAGGTCTAATGGTCTCCCTTGGCCTTATGCTCTTAAGTTAGACTCAGTCCTTTCTTGCTTCTGTAAGTCTGAAGAAATGGATTTATAGTAAAACAGATGAAAAGAAAGAGAAGATCACTGCTTCTTAAATACTGATCTTTGCCTTCATTCCTCCCCCCCACCCCCCATCAGAGGCTAGAAAGGTTAGAAAGGAAGTGACAGTAGTCACAAAATGCCCTCACCCTTGTCATATCTGGTTGTGTTGACCCAAAACAGGATAAGGAAATAAGCAGTGTGCCTGTCTGCCAAATTCTTAATGATAAAGCTCATAGTTAGCAGGAACAAGCAGGGGCAGGGTTTTATGCAGCTGTCCTGCAGGCTCACTCTAATGATAGACATGGAGAAGTCCTTGAAAAGGCCTGGAGTTTTTTCTTTAAGAGGTGGTCAGACTGCATACTTTGTGGCTTCTGTGGTCCACCTTGAATTTACTGTCTGAGCAGAAATTTTGGAGGAATATTTAAATGGCAATCCTGATGATAATACCTTGCAAAGTGTCCTAAGATCAACAACCCATCACCGATGAACACAGACAGGACAAGTGGTCAGTGTATTTTGCCCCTTACTGCTTCACAGCATGATGTAGACAGTCTCCTTGACATTTTTATTTTCATTCAAACTTAACATGTTCATTGCTGAAGGACAGACTTTAGCCTATACTGTGGCTAAGCCAGTCTATTGTTCTGCTTCTCTTCCTCTTTTGATGCTGCTTTTCTTCAGGCACTCCTTTTTCATGCTTGCTCTTTTGCTTTTTCACAGAATCACAGAACTGTAGAATTGTTAAGGTTGGAAAGGATCTTTGAATGCCATCTTGTCCAGTCACCCCCAGCTCAAGCAGAGCCACCTAGAGTCACTTGCCCAGGACTATGTCCAGGTGGCTTTTGAATATCTTCAAGGATGGAGTCTCCACAACCACCCTGGGCAACTTGTGCCAGTGCTCAGCCACCCTTACAGTAAAAAAGTGTTTCCTGATGTTCAGATGGCACCTCCTGTGTTTCAGTTTGCGCCCATTGCCTCTTGTCCTGAAAAGAGCCTGGAACCACGGAAAAGAGCCTGGGTCCATCCTCTTTGCACCCTCCCTCCAGGTATTTTTATACATTAACAAGTTTCCCCCTGAGCCTTTTTTTCTCTAGGGAAACAGTTCCAGCCATTTCAGCCTTTCCTCGTAAGAGAGATTCTCCTGTCCCTTAATCATCTTTGTGGCCCTTCGTTGGATCCCCTCCAGTATGTCCATGTATCTTTGGTACTGAGGAGACCAGAATTGAACACGGTACTCCAGATGTGGCCTCACGAGTGCTGAGCAGAGAAGGAAGATCACCTCCCTTGAGCCTCTGGCAGTACTTTGTCTAATGCAGCCCAGGATATCTTTAGCCTTTTTTGCCACAAGGGCTTGTTGCTGGCTTATGGTCAGCTTGGCGTCCACCAGGACTCCTAAGCAATAGGCCCACATTTTCCTTAGTTTTCCTTTTGTAGCTTATGTACTTACAGAAGCCCTTCTTGTTGTCTTTGACATCCCTGGACAGATTCAATTCCATTTGGACTTTAGCTTTCCTAACTACATCCCTGGGTGCTCAGTCAATGTTTCTGTATTCCTCCCAGGTTACCACCCCTTGCTTCTACCCTCTGTGTGCCCTTCTTTTTGTGTTTGAGTTCAGCCAAGGGCTCCTTGTTTATGAAACCAGACCTCTTGGCATTTTTTGCCAACTTTCTATTCGTTGGGATGGAAACCTCTTGAGCTGGGAGGAGCTGATCCTTGAATATTAACTTTCTTTCTTGATCCACTTTTCCTTCCAAAGCCCTATCTCATGGGACTCTTCCAAGCAGATTTTTGAAGTGGCTGAAGTCTGCTCTGGTGAAGTCCAGGGTTGTAAGCTTGCTTATTGTTATTGTAAGTTCCTCCCTGCCCTCAGGATCCTGAACTCCACCGTCTTGTGGTCACTGCAGCCAAGGCTGCCTTTGACCTTCACATCCCCGATGAGCCCCACCTTTTTGGTGAGTAAGAGGTCCAGCAAAGCATCTCTCCTCGTTGGCTCCTCTAATTGCTTGGAGGAGGAAGTTATCATCAGTGCAATCCCTCCCGGATTGCTTATGTCTTACTGTGTTGTCTCTTCAGCAGGTATCAGGGTGATGGAAGTCCCCCATGAGGACCAAGGACTGTGAACATGAGGCTGGTGTTATCTGTCTGTAGATGGATCCACTCATTTTTCCTGGTCAGGTGGCCTATAGCAGACACCCACTATAATGTCACCTTTACCTGTCCTGTCTTTAATCCTAACCCATAAACTCTCAGTTGGCTTCCATCCCCAGGCAGAGCTTCATGCACTCCAGCTGGTCTCTCACGTAAAGGGAGACTCTCCCTCCTCATCTTCCCATCCTACTTCCTGTTCTTCCTCAAGAGCCTGTATGAGCCCCATTGCAACACTCCAGTCATGGAAGCCATCCCACCACATCTCTGTGATTCCCAAAAGATCGTAGCCCTGCAACTGCACAAATGTGTCTAAGTCATCTTGTTTGTTTCCTATACCGCATGTGTTACTATACAATTTTCCTTTTCAGAGTTCAGATAAAAAGGAGGAGATAGCTAGAGGATACTTGATGTAAACAAGTAGTCCAAATAAAAGGGCAAAGATCAGCACAGAAATTGTAATTTAGTGAAACTATGTGCTTTTTAAGTAAAATACTACAAAGCATGAAAATGGATTTCACTAAATGAGATGTTGTACTTCTGAAATTTCATACTTTTGGAAGAGGCCACATTAAACTATATTTAATCTCTCTAGTCCACTCTACATCTGAATCTTAACTTTTTTTCTCTGTTATGTCTGTTGAGGACATCTGTGTTATGTGATGAGTGAACAAATAAGTGAGGTGTTTCCTTGTTCCATAAATTCAGTATAATTTAGTGCTTTGAAACACTACAGTACTGTAATGTGAATAAATGCAACTTTTCAGAGGGGTAAACCTAGAAAGCCATTCCACAGAGATTGTTGGCAGTGTTATAATTCTCACAAAAAATCGTCCTTTCTCCTGGCAATACAGCATTAGTACAAAGCTGTGGAAAGGATTTCCTGGGGCACTGAGTCAGGTTTGTGCACATCATGGAAAACCACTTCGTAAAATCCTGTTTATCCATAGAAGAAGGTTTTATACTTGGATGCACTTGGTGTTCTGCATGCCCAGCCCCTGTTGGAAGGCTGTTAGGAAACAGTGACCCAGAACATCTCTGGTAGTTGTCACAGACCGATCCAGATTACATATCTGAGATTACAGTTTGGGTTTAGATATCAGACAAGTTCTAGCAGGTGCTTAACCCAGGGAACCCAAAGCCATGACAAGCCCTTAGGCAAATTCTAGGTCCAGTTTCAAAACCCTTTTCCAAATTTTGGAGCAGCCCAAAATAGGATTATGGGCACCAACTCATCTCTTGATAAATACAAGCTGGGGTTAGATGAATGTTTTACGGAATAATTTAATTGCGGTATTAGGAGGGATTGCTTGTCAAAGCTTAACTCTTTTAAAAGAAATTAAGCCAGTGGAAAAAGCAGGCATTCTTGATAGCTTGACTTGCTTCTCTAGCATGTGAAATGTTAATGGGAACCACTCTGGGCAGCACTTTACCTGCAACTAGCTGTGGTTTTATTAGTGCTATTTTCAACTTTTTCTAAATTCCCCCAAAATTTCTAGTTCCCTTTTCTCTAATTGTAGGTTTCTCTCTCTGATGCCACTCCAGTGACCAGCAGGAGTTACTATCATAACTTTGCTTCCTAGATTGGCAGTGTTTTGCCAACCAGGCCAGCCAAATTGTTGCCTCTGATGATTTTTGGCAGTGAGTTATCACTCTGTAGGGTCACAAAACTAGTGCATGCATAAGTAAATTTGTCTAAGGGAAAAATACAACATTCAAATAACACTTTTAACCCAGATATCATGAATTTTTAATATTATCACACTGCTTGCAGCTTCCAAACACCTGCTACAGCCAGAAATTCAGGGATTTTTACCCAAAGTGAACTAGACCCCTATACTACCTCATTTTAGTGCTAACATATGCACTCTTAAAATGTTTATATGTGATTCATAAAGAGTATATTTGTTCCATTGTGCATACAGGCACATATAAATTTGGGTGCACGTATATATACATTGTGTGTATGTGTGTTTGTGTGTAAATATTTAGCTATGTAACTCCATGATTGTAATTTAAGTGTATGTATCTTTTCTCTAGAGAGGCAAACATTATAAAGCATCTATTACCTGTCTGGATGCTCACATACTACTAGCAGAGGGCCTACAATTATGCAACTATTTTAAAACCAACCCCACTCCTCTAAAATAACAACTGTGCAACTAATGTAAGGAAAACAATTCTACTCAGAATAAAATTAGTATGAAATCAGGCAAGTGTGAAAGGCTGCAAAGTAACTATTTTGTTACATGTTTTTATGACATAATTATATTGATCTGAAAGACACTCATCCAGAACCACAACCTTTTATAACCGAAGAAAAAGCCTGTATAATCTTTTCAATCACTTGATATTCATGGTCTTACTCAAAGGTCTCTGAATATGTCATGTGTGTAATACCAATGCAAAATTTGGCACTATAGTCACTACCAGCAATATGTTTCAATAAGGTAATTTTCTTGCTGCCTAAGAACATCAGCAGGGTGCAATCCTGAACAAAAACAGACTATGACATCTTATTCAAGCATACATCTGGAGGACAAAACTATACTTTATTAAA
Source organism: Ibidorhyncha struthersii (assembly GCA_013398815.1). Lineage (NCBI taxonomy): Eukaryota > Metazoa > Chordata > Aves > Charadriiformes > Charadriidae > Ibidorhyncha > Ibidorhyncha struthersii. The sequence goes on along the minus strand of VZSZ01006701.1, from coordinate 311,134 downwards.
GGAAAATGGGATTTCAGGATTGTTTTGACAAGCGGTAAAAGCACGCACCTCACTTTACATACAGTACAGTTTTAAATTCACAGTGCTTGTGTAGCCATCGTTAAGTAAAGGCTGGAAGAAAAATACTTCCATTCTCACTGGGTTATGCAAATATACAAATAAAGTCTTACAATCTATATTGTATATGGTTTTGTACTGGATACATAATATGAAAATAAGACGTAAACTACCATTTTCCTTCTTTTATCTGTAAACAAATCCTTTTGTGTACTTAAGAAGGCAGCACACATGTTTATTCTTTGTACAGCTAGCATACAGATGCTTTCTAATGTTGGGTATGAGCATTCATTTCCACCAAGTGTGTTTGGTTTCCTATTTTTTTTTATATATATATTTTGCATTAAAATCTTCCTTTTCCTGTGTTTCTTACCACCTCCACAAGTTATCACTATGTTGGAGAGCCTTTAAGGGAAGAAGAAACAGCCTAAATGATGCCTTTTAAAAATATATATTTCATCATAAAGTATATGCATTTTTCGTGTTGGATTCTCCTTAGAATATTAAGATACCGGGTCAGGTGCTGAATAGTGCTGAACGTGTCTCTTGTGAGATACTAAGCATGTGGTGCTGAGAGATCATGCAATAATAGATTTTCGTCACTGATTTCAGCAGGAATAGAATCAGCCCTTAGGACCACCTGAAAAATTACTACCTTTCTCTAGGGTCATTTTTCTGCTTGCACTTTGAAGTGGTCAGTGACCACGTCTAAAATCTGTTCCTAAACTTGAAAAACACTGATTTAGTGCTTTGTGCATTAGAAACATATTGATATGGAGAGCATGAATTGAGCAGTTTGGCAAGATTGCAAGCTAAAAGGAGGCTGTGTCATTACAGCCCTAAGTGAAAACATCCAAAAAAAAGTCACTGATATTCCCTACCGTTTCTACCATAAATTACCACCAGATTTGTTGTCATTTGTTTATCTGAAAGCAGATTTCTGTTCTGCTATTTGAAATCTGTAATATGTTTTGTTGCCCAAAAGCAAGCACTCAGAATATTATGGGATATGACAACCATCTCTGCTGGTAATGCACTGTTAGAGTGGTTGTTGTACAGGATTGAGCATACTTAATATACACAGTGCCAAGGTTATTTGGAAGATCCTAGCCTAATTTATTTGACTAATAACACTATTAAGCAGCTAATAGGGCGATTTTAACCAAACTGAAATCTTCAAGTTATACAGCTTACCTCAATTATCACCTCTGTCAGATCAGAAATTATTGATGGCTGATTTGGACTAATCCCCTTGAAATCTATACAACACTTTATTACTGCTGTTTCTGCATATTCAAAATGCCCATCACTGCAAAGGGAAAATGTCATCAGCAAACTGGAGGCTTGACAGCAGGACTGAAAGGGATGCATGCTAAAAGAAATGACAGTGACGGATACTTTAGCGTAGCTGTGGCTGTTGAAGTGAGTGATGTTGGACCAAGAGCAATTTGTGAACTGATCTATTTTCATTTCCATTTCCTTTCCTCCAGAAGATGCACTTTTTTTGGAAGGTGTTAAACTCTGATTTAATTTTTTAAAGTATTTTTATTAGTACCTCCCTCCCTAAGAAAGTTAAAGGACTATTTGAGGAGAGGCTGCTGAGGAAGAGGAGAATGGATTTTGTTACTCTGTGGAGTTACACAAACCCTTTGTAAACATCCCTTTAGTGGCCACATTTGGGTAGACAAGCCCAGTTCAGTTTTCCCTTGCTGTCTATAAAGAACATTCCTTTTAAACCTACTGCACATTACAGTCAACAGTAAAAATAAAACACTGGAAATGATGTAGTGAAGAGCAATGTTATGCCACTCGCTAAACATACCAAAGTCTCTTCTCTGGATTATGAGCTGTTTTTTTTTTCCAGTGATAGAAAGGACACATATTCACAGTATGCACATTATGGAGTAAAGCACTTGAAGACATAATTCCAAAGACAAGGAAAACACTTCCTCTAAAACAAGACACATGAAACCAGTCTCATGGGAAAGACTTTTCTATGATCCTGAGTCAAGTGGAAAAATTAAATACTATACAACTTTCACACTGCCCAAAATCACAGATGTGTAAACCATAAAACTGACATTAACTTAAACTGGACCTCTGTACTGGGGGCTTCTTGCCACACAAAACTGCTTAAAATGATCTTGCAAGTGAGTACTTCAGTCTTATTTATGTAGACCATTATTCTTGTTTGCACAGGTACCAGAAAGCATCTCATTTGAAGGGACTGGACTCTAACATTGTGTCTGCCCACATAAAGCACTTCAGATATTACCAGGTAAAATTCATCTGCCAGAGGCTGATCCTTCTTTCCTGCGGCTCACAGCTCCATCCAGCCAAGGCAACGAGGGGAAGAAACTGCTGTGCCCCCACTCTTCACAGCATCTGATGGCAAAGCCACGACTCACAGATCCTTGCACATCTCTGCATCAGGAGTGCGAGACATTCGTCCCACCCCATCCCGTCCCATCCCATCCCCGCAGCATACTGCTGTGCTACAGTACAGCAGAAAAGGGAGTTGAGCTATTTTGCCCCACACAAAAGTATTTTCTCTGAGGGCTGAGAGAGCAACTTGCTCTCCCAGCCAAAGGCTTCAAAGAGCTCAGGAAGGGGAGGATGGGGAGCTTGCCATCTGTTCGCTGAGTACGATGGGCAGAAGAGCCAATTCTGATACCTCCTTGAGTGACATTTTTAAATGGATGTGAATGAAATCAGCAGCTGTCAGAAGAGCTGAAGGCATGAGAGAATCTGGACAAAAACATTAATGTGGAATATCTGTTGTTTAGGTCAAGGACACCAAATTTTAAAAGAAACCAAACCAACAGGTTTGTTAAAGGCAATTTACTGCCAGAAATACTTTTGGTTGGGGTTTGTTTTTTTTTTCCTGTTTTGTTTTTTTCATACCGTATTGTAAGCATTTGGTTTTACCTGCTTTCACCATTAGTCCTTCCACTAGACACTCTTACGTTGCTCCTTCTCGAAGACTAAAAAACACAGTATTCTCACAGTCAGATCCTACAGAAAATGTTCAGTAGAAATGTCACTTCCTCACTGTCTCTGTGCTTTCTAACCATTTGTGATCCTCCAGCCAGTCTCACCTGGTACTTTATTTTAGCACAGTGTCATCCTGCTTATGTCAGTCACCAGGCTACTCAGCAATCTTCATTCTTGCCAGGTTCTGGCATGCTGCAGTACAGTTTCATGTTTCTTCAAAAATTTTACAGGCGTGTTTGAAGTATGTACTGGGGAAGCAAAAGGGGAAGGATCTCAAAATTATCAAGTGGCAGAAATTAGCACTTGCTACATATATATTCACACATATATACATACTTACATATATACACACGCAGGTATAGTCTAAAATATGAAATATATTTTTCTGTGACAAACTTAACTGTACTTTACTGTATACTTAAACATTATGGAGGAAATCATCATCTTGACCTCAGGTAATGATGCATGCATGTGCTGAAATGTGAAGATTTATACCCCTGGCATTTCTATATTAGAACTAATGAAACCAAAGGGGTCATTGTACATTCATATAAATGCCTGGACTAATATAAATTTATTTTCAGCCATCTTTTAAGACTGACCTATATCATGCAATTTATAGCAACCCTTTTATTGCATAAACTTCCAAAAGAAGGGATGAACAGTCAAAGCTGGTAAAACCTCTGCAGATTAATGGTGAAAATCTTTTTTACAGTCTTTGAAAGAGCACAGCACATATATACAGATGGCAATGAAAAACAATTTGTAGGGTAGGAAATGCATATATTTGGTGGGGTGGGAAGGGAGGAAGGAAACACACATCATATTTTTCCTGCCAGCATGAGTTTAGCAGTCTTCCCATTTTCAGTGATCAAAACCTTGAATCCCATCTTTCTGTCTTTGTATCTACTTCACTTAATGCAGTGTAAGAAATTCTACTGTCAAATAAAACCTCGCTTAATAAGGTGAATAAAAAATAAGTCTTTCATTTTGGTTAAATTTAAGTCTTAGAGGTGGCTGGAGGGGGGGAGGGGGGGGGGAAGGAGAGGAAAAACAACAATGCCAAAAGCCAGAAGGCTAAAGCGAAGTCTACTAAGGGGTATGAACAGAGCAGCAGCAGTGAACAAGGAGACAGAGACAGCAAAAAAGCTGTGCAAGACTGGGCAAAGAAGGGCTAGAGCTGAAGAAGAGGAGTGCTAGCAGAGGTTAGTCTCAGCACTATGAACTGACTCCTGCTGCGTGATTCCTGTTGTGCCTGATTTTAGTAGAGGAGCACCGCTGCAGCAAAAGATACCTGAAGCATCGACAGTTCTGCCTCCAGCTGAAAAAAATAAAATAAATCTGCAATATCTGGCTAACCTCTCAGGCTGAAACAAAGGAAACGTGAAGTTTATTCGGTATGTGTGAAGTTAAATGTTAACTTCATTCTTTCAGGGTCAAGGCTTATTGAAGAGCATATGGTATTTTGAAAAGCGTCTAAAGAAACACCTGTAAAATTATATTACTGGAAAATTTGGAAAGTCTGCAATTCATTCTAACTTTGCTACACGTTATCCTTTTCTCCTATATCTCTCAGAAATGCTGACAACCCCCCCCATTTTTCGTATCAACTTAATTCTGAGGTATTGCACAGTACTTCTGACAAACTATAACAAAACCAGGTCCTGCTATAGGAATAATCCTGATGTGGTGTGATATGGTACGATAGTGTTACTCAGGGATTTGGAGTAGGATGAATACATAACCCAAAACCTTAAAAAATGAATAGTAGCCTAATGTTAACATCCACAATTTTATTTAGACTAGCTATTGCTACATCACACTGGCAGGAGGTTCCCTACTTCTGCCTAGAGCATATAAGGCACATTAGCTTTTGAAAGGCCTTAGGGACAGTTTCTTGAAGGAAAATATATGAAAAGTCACAGACATTGTTACTGCTTTTGTGTTATCAAAAAAAGAATATTAAAAAATACAAGCACCATGAAGGGATGAATTTGATCACCAACTAGACTGTTATGTTGGTGGCAGGGCAAGAGCTCAGCCTAACTCACATATGGAAAATAGCTTGGAGATGAAAGCAAACCTGTGTGGTCCAAGCTGCCTATAAGCTACTTTATGCAGAAATCTCATAGCTCTCACATATTTAATACAGCTCCACAAGGATTGTATTATAGGCTCCAAGAGATTCAGATAATTAAGAGCCTTTGTTTACAACAGGCATGCAGGGGATTGCATTCCACCAGAACCTACCAAAATGCAAGGATTTCTAAACTTGGGAGAAACCTCAACTCCTTTAATTTAGACATTGCTTCCTCTAGTTGATGGCAAATGCTTAGATTTACTGCCATAAATTATTACAAGCACAACTAAAATTTCCTTGTGGCATTTGATGTAATTAGTCCCTTCGGAATTGGGTATACCTGAACTGAATTAGATAACACATCTAGTCTCTACCTAGATGCCAAATAATAGACCATTCTTATACCCCATGGCAAAAAAAAGGAAGACGTACTCCTACAGCATGCGTACTTCACAACTAATTCTTACCTTCGGTTTTCATCATGATTTTTGATATTTTTCATTTTCAAATTTGTGAATGGGACTTGGAACCAGAAGTGCATGAAATATGAGTAATCTTGTTCACTTGATATTTCCATCTCTTTTGTGATTCACGTGTCTCAGATAATCCTGAAATAAATACCCAAGCTTTTGAATGTTTATCCAGAGGAAACCAAATAAAAAACAGTGGACTATTAATGGGAAACGGATTCTTTCTCTAAGAACAGCTTTTCTTGTTGTACCACTCTGGTATGACAGAAGCATCAGCTGGGGTAGCAGAAGGAATTACCTGACCAGCTGATTCATAATTTTATAGCTGTGTTTCTGAGATATTTATTTATTTATATCAGTGTCCTTCCTTATGGATTGCAGCCCATAAATAGCATGTGTGTTCATGCTGCATAGTGACAAACCGGTCAGGACAAAGTAAATGTGCCTGAAAAAGAAGAAAAGAAATACAGAGGCAAGAAGTTGCTCAGAAGAAAAGATGCCCTTAGAGTTGGTGAAAGATAAATTAGAATGAATAACATGCAGTTTAGATCAGAGTTCATCTTTGGTGAAAACCCTCTTATTTAGAATAAGATGGTGACATCAGAGCACTTAAGCATCCAGTTTACCAGGCTGGATTAACAAAAGAAATATTTTTGATGTGTTTCTGCTTTTTGCTTGACTTTTCATCCCCATGCTCAGCCTTCATATGTTTTATTGGCAATTTATACAGTCAGCAGAAGACACCAAAGCCTTAGCAACAAGATCTTCCGATGTACAAACAAAATGCATTTAATTTGACTCAGTGTATTACAAGCATTATAATCCCTCTTCTGATTTCAACATGATCGACTAATCTCATCTGCTCAGGGGGATAAGCCTTGTCTCAGCCATGATGACAGGCTTAGAGAATGATAAAAATTAGGGCATTCTCACAGATTATATACTGTAACAACAGATAAGGCTTATGAATAAAGAATTGACTACAGGTGGTTATTTGTAGAAATGTACTAGATTAAGGGGTTAATGTTAGAGAGGTACAATGTCATTCATAGTTAAATCATAGATACACACAAGTGTGGGAAAATCTTTCTTGCCTGTGTAAACATCAGGGGAGATGAAGTAAATTTCATAGCTCGTTTCACCAGTAGTCAGAATGAGCAAGTACGTTCTCAATAAAAGGATAACCCTAATTTGCACTCCACAAGTTCATACTACTTCTATTGGGTAAAACAGAGAGGCAAAAAAACTGGCCTGGGATGAGATGGCAAGATAAATATTAACCTGTTTTTTTTCTGACTGCCTAAAATGCTTCAGTTTAGTCTCCCATTGTCCCCAGGTAAATTTAGTGCTTATAACTCTTCTGTTTGGATTTGTAAAGAACATATGGTACTGGAATAATGGAGGAAGTGCATGAGGCAAGGGGTAAGCTTTCTAACCATTGAGCAATACTGCTATATACACACATCTTACCAGCAAATGCTAGCCTCGGGTGATTAAATCTCAGTGCATTGCTGTGAAAAAGTAATGAAACCCATATAGTAACAATGCAGGAAATGCAATTACATGCCATCTGCATGCTAGTTTCACATTAAATCTTCCTGGAAAAAAAAAAAAAAACAACAAACCAAACCTTACATGCTCTTTCAATCTGTTAAAGCTTAAGTAAATGAAAGAAAAAAGTAAGTAAAATTCTTTTCCTAACACTATATGAATTTTTTATCATGGCTTTAAAAAACACTTCCTATGTATCATATTAATATCATGTGATGTATACTGATCTGCAGACACTTAACAGAAACATCTGTGGAGAAAAGGATTAGGTTATCGCAATATGACACAAACTATTTCAAATAATATTACTTTATTAATACTAATAAATGATGTGTCAAAACCAGCTATAAAATTAGATACCATACACATACAATATAGTGCAAATAATCATTAACTCTACCTTTCTTAATTATTATAACTTACCAGAGATTCTCTTCTCTTTTCTTCTCTTCACAAACAAACAAACAAACAAACAAACATCAGATCTTGCTTCAATCTCTCTCTGTATTTAATTGATAAGTGGTGGATAATTTTTTATTTTTTATATCAGGACTTTAGATTCTGAATACCTCAAGTTAAGAAAGCAGAGTCCCATTTAATACTTATTTATGTAATGGTAGAAAAATAAAATTATCCGTTCAGTGATTGGTGAAATCAATAGGTGATTACAATCCTGGATACATGTATCTTTATACAAAGTTAGTGAACATAATATTTAAAAGTAAAAAATTAATAAGTATGACTGACAGTTTTCAGAATGAAGCACTAAAGAAAGAAGTGGCCGTACATTGCATAGTAACAATGTTAATATGAATTTACAATAATATTTTTTCATGCCTATAATCTACTGTGAGTAGATTTAAAGATAGGGGCTGGCATTATTACAAGTTTAAGTTTAAACCACTTGAACTTAATGCAAACTGAATGAGCAAGCTGGAGAGACCAAACACCCATTTTGTTTCCGTAGGAACTCCTCCCACAGAAAGCTGCCACCAAATGCTCATTGGCAAGTAGAAATGCGCATGTAAAGCACGTATAGCAGCGCACACACACAGAGTTCCCCTGTTGCTACCTGTTTGCCCACCAGCAGGCATGTGCAAACCACCCCGTGAAGAGCCCTGGAGAAGGGGTACTGCAGACAGCAATAGGCGCATCACTTCGTCAAACTAGGTGTGCCACTTATCCAGAATAATTGATATGTACTGCTGGGAATGTGCTCCCCAGCAATCATCCCACTTAAAATGTGCATGTCGTCTTTCTAGGATGCCAATTAAGTGTATCCTTCTGTAGTCGTTGACACTAGATTAAACCTTACGGTTTAAACAAACATTAGAACTACATAAACCAGAAGCAGCATGACATGTCTGACATTTTCCTGGCTCATACGGCATTACATCACTATGCCACGATCCAAAGTCATGATGCAGCATTTTCTTAAAGGACGTCTGCTTTGATATGTGTCGTGTACAAGGAAACCACATTAACACAATCTCCTACTCTGCAAATACATGTAAAGGCTTTTTTTAAAAACCCCGATAAACATGCAGGGAAAAAATGGAATCAAGGCTGCAAATTGATTATAGTACTGTGAAAGAGTTATTAAAAATACCTTAATTGCCTCATAAATTTATCTCATGTGTGAACATAGACGTCTTCTAACTGGGTAAGAACATGACAATAGAAGCATTATGATAATGAACCAACATCAAGTATTAGAGAAGTAAAAAATCAAAAGCATCATTTTCAAACAAAGCATGGAAGAACTTGGGGAAATCTGAAGTCTGAGGAAAGAAAGTGAGTAGGATCAGTACAGTTTTAATATAATTTTTGTTAAATTGATTTAAAAAATCCATATTGAAAGCATATTATCCCTACTATATTGATAACGTCTGTTCATGGTAACTCTGGTATATAAAAATCTTGCCACTTCGTAACAGCAAAAGAAAATCACGCATCTTAAATTAAGTGTTAAGAACTGGCGTATAGCAGATGTGACAGTCCCAGACGGTTGCTGGTTCTAATGCTCTGTCAGAAATTTTGCAGGTGTGCCTGCTTTTTGGTTCATGGATGAGAAAGCAGGCCCTGGAAAATGAAGAGGCTGGAAACGCAGGAATGTCTTGGGCCCTTACCTTTGGATGTAAGTGGCAATGGAAAGCATGACAGCTCTTCGGGCTGCAGAAGTAGATTTAAGACACTTTTGTTTACCCAGGCTCCTGAGATCTTTCTCCAACAGTGTATATTTACACTTTTTATTGGTTGCCAACAGGCACAGCAGGTAGGAGTTATTGGGAAGAGGGATATCTTGGTCCTATCACCTTTCCTCTAGCTGCTTCTGCCATGCCTGATTCAAGAAAATAGGCATCACTGAGAGCCTTGCACTTAAAATCTTTAGCATAGATGCGACCTTTTGTGAAAATGACCATACACCCTTCAGGACCACTGTGCTGGCAGTTCAAATCACATCACAGCTTAGGAAACTCAGTGTAACTTTGCCGACAATCTTATGAATAACCTGATACATTTAAATATGACTGTATACAGAAAATAGACTCTGCAGAAACACATTTGGTTGAAGCTTCTCAAAAATATTCCACAACAACTCAGTTCACTAGTAAAGGCATTTTTTCCTTCTCCCAGTCGGTGTGAAAAAGAAGGTCAAAACTGAGATGGCACTGTGTATTATAAACGCAGCACAAAGGAACTTGACTAGCATAATTGCGGATCATGAAGGAGGTAAATCTAGCTATTGTAGTCTCCCATAACTGCTTGGACTAATTAAATCTCATTAGATGAAAGAAGCCGTATAATGGGGTTTTCTTCAGTAAAATACATAAAGACTTGAAAGTAAGGTGGAACAAACTTACATAGTCAGACTGCTACAAGCAGCTGCAATTTAAATTCCAAATCACCTGAAAGAAACTACATCTGCAGCAGCATAAATTTTTAAGTCCTCCCCTGATCTGTCTCTCCTGTTGCAACTAACACCAGGCAAGTATCACGCAGAGCTCATATGTGGAGTAAAGGAACATCTGAAGTCTGCATTAGTTCACTGATACCTCCAGTGAAAGCTAGGCCTAAATATCACTTAAAACTATGTCTTGCTGCTCTTTAAAGTTTGAAAATAAGACATTCCCTGTCCTCCAAGATCTTGCCACAAAACATCAAACTTCTTGTGTAAAGAGAAGATGGCTTGTTATATATCTGAAAATTTTATTCAAGCCCTAAAGGCTTTTGTTGAGGGTATAAAATGAGTAAGAATGTCTATGGGGAATCATCATCTGTTTGTGGCAGGCAAGAAATTCCAAAAATGTTTAGTTTGTTCTGTTCTGTGCTCCTGCAGAAAAGGTTGTATTTCCTTTTTCAGTGCCCATAATCTTTTTAGAACCTTTTCTTTATTGAGCCCATAAACATCACAGTGGAGCTGCAAATCATCATAGTCTGCAGAAACTCCATCAAGGAAGCTACAGAGTAAATGATGCTGAAAAGTTGATGTTCACAAGAATAGGCAGTTGACTAACTTCATGATAGCATGCATGACATCTGAGGTATTAAAAAATAATACAGAGGACCACATAATGGATGACATGGTCTCAATATGACTTGGCCAATCCACAGGACCAAGATTGAGGAACCTTAAACAAATACAGGTTCCCTACCACTGTTCTTCACTAATCTAATTTTGCTGACACTGTCTTCTAATTATGCAAGTGCCTTCCAAATGTCTTATTTGCAAAGTCAGTGGCTTTTCTGATCTTTGACATAAGTTGCCATGCCTGAAGAAGAAAGTCAATTATGAAACTGTATTCAGTGAAAAACTTTAGGAAGTTATGCAAAGGAATGAGAATGATCAGAACAGAAAACATCTTCCACTTTACTAAGTCTGTCATACATCATTTCAATGTTTTAACCTCTGAAATAACAGAACTAGAAGCAAAATGGGCTTTTTCAAATTCATTGGGTGCTTTGGGTTTTATCTATCCTTTTTGCAATCTGCAGTTATATTGGAGATATACTTCATTATAATCTCAGAGACAGTAAATATCTTTTTCTATTGTGGTGGTCAATATCCATAAGAAGTTGGTGGGATTATCCATCTATATATTTTGAATATTTTTTTTGTCTTAAAGATTTGTCATGGTTTGTTATAGATAGACTGCAATACATAAAAAAGTGATTCTATAAAATAGTTGTAAATTAAATCAGAAAATATAGATTTGTTTTATGACGACAAAAAATATAATATTTACAATTTTTTAGTGAAATGATTTTAAATATTACCACTAAGCTTTTCAAAATAGATTAGGAATATTCAAGGAAGATAGGTGTCTAATTTCTATTAACGTCCCACAGTTGATGAGCACTTCAATTTCTGGCTTCTTTAGCAAATCCTATCATCCGTCATCAGGTTTTCTCATTATTAGAGTGAACAATGAAAACTGTAGACAGCCTTTATTTTCATCCATTTGTTATAATATTTGATGACAATTTGATCTTATATTGTCCAAATTATGAGTAACTATATGTCTGTCTGAATAGATATGATTATTAATAGAGGGCAGTAGTACAAATTTAAGTGAAGTAACAACACCATTAATATGTTTGTTGCTCAGAGCAACAAATGGATAAAAAGATGTAAAAGCCAAGGCACTTACATTGTGCAATATACATGTTTATAGGTTACAAATTAAATTGCCATCATTTGCCAGCAGTAACTTCATGGTGATATAGAGAATCACCAGTTTTCTGAGATATGGAGCATATAGCCATTGTTGAGATGCAGCAGTTCCTCCTATATTTGAGGAGGCAAAAAAAAATCACAAATGTGTGGTGTCCAGCGTGTGTGGATGGACTATTGTGCATAAAATGTCAACAACTCCTTGCAAAAGATCAAGTAAAAAGGAATACACAGTTCTCTTTGTTAGCATTCTAAATAAATACATGGCTCTACAAAATTAGAATCAGAAAAGAAATGTTAATTTCTATCCTAAAAACTTAGCAAATGCTATATCTGATCTCACAGAGTATTTTCACTAAAATGTCTCATTGGATGGAGGCAGAGTTCTGCCTTAATGGGTCTTTCAGAAATGTGATTGCATGCAGAGACGATTCTAAAGGTATCATCAGACAAAAGAAAAGAGGGGAACATGCAGGGGTCTATTATATAATTAATCTCCTGGCCTTGTCAGATGGAGCACAAGAGGACAATAAAGTATAGACTTTGGGGTCTAATCAAATATTTATCTCGTTCACGAACAAAAAATGTCCGATGTAGTCGAGTTAAGCCCAAAGCAAGAAATGATGAAAACAAGCAGCTGAGAAGTGCATGGGAGGGACACTTATGAAAGGTGCTGATTAGGACCAAGTATGATAACAGTATTTTAGGATGCATACCTGTTTCCATGAAGAACTGTGTTTGTACTGTTAGCTTAGCACCACATTCAGTCAATATCATACAGAAAAAAATGTGTAAGAAATTCCTGTTCTGTTACCAGCCTGAGATAACTATTTTCCTTCTACAGAAGTTTCATAGTTTTCAACCATCAAAATTAGTCTTCACAATTTAAGTTATTTTAAAAATTTTAAAACTTTATTACCAGCAGATATGAACTTTGAGCAATGATGGGGACACAACAAAGACCTGAAAATTATCTTAAGCCGTCTACATCAGGGAAGGTCAAGAAACCAGCTGTACCACAGTAGACACAAGTCTGAAGACCACGACTTTGTGTTTCAGATCACTTCTTTCTCATCTACCTCAACCCTCTGTCTAGCTCTCAAATATGAACATGGAAATTATTTTTTTTCTTTATATGGATTAAAAATGTGTACTTCTCAAAAATATTTAAGAGACAACACAGAAGAGTCACATTCCTGCCCCCTCCCCCCCCACAAACCAACCCAATCCACAGTGGCAGCAAGCACAAAACCTTGTGCATCACAGCATGATTATTAATCTTCTGTGGGCGTATGATGAACCAGAGAGGGAAAGAAAGTCAAAAATAAAAGTAAATTCAAGTAGACTACTAATATTCACCTACACTAAACTACTACAGCTACGTAGTTTAACACCGATTAACTTAACTGAGGTAAATAAGTTTTAAGTACTCAATGATGGAAACATTGGTCTAGTTGGTTTGGTTGGAAGAGCTCATCCACATGTGCTCTGGGAAAAGGTAGCTACTATGTGCTTTTGGTCCCTTGGATGTGCTACAGGAGAACAGCTACTGCAGAATTTTGGAGACCTTGTGGAAGAACTGGGTGTCTCAGGGTATTTGGCATTGAATTCCAGTTGATTACAGCAACTCTCTCCCATTCTCTGCCACGGGCTCTGTCTCAATGGTAAAAGGGAACCTGCAGTCAGGGGCGATGAAAACTGAATTAAACCAAAGTCCCATGCTGCTTTTTATTAAGACTTGTAGACTTACCCAGGTAAGCTTTGAAACAAGCTTCTCTCCAATTATTTGCCTTAGAAAACTTTTCTTTTCAGCCCATGTACAAAGCTCAGTGATTATGTGCCAGGTGATTCTACACTTGGTATCTAACAAGAAGCAAGAAACCACACATTTTCAAAAAGAAAAATAACCCTTAACTTTTTATTTTCACTTGGTGTTTTGCTTTAGGCTTCTATGCCACAAACTCTGAGAAACTTGTTTTCAATTAGAAGTTGGTTCCACTAACAAGTCACTTGCAAACTTCTTGATATATTACTGTATCATTAAAAGTTGCAGATTATAAATTTCATTATTCTGTTATAAATGAGCAAGGCATTAGAACAACATGAATGCTTTCATGCTCCCAGTAAAAAAAAAGCCAAAAAAGCATAGCGCTTCCAGAGCAGAGGAGCGATTGCATGCTTATTATTTCCAAGGTTACAGAAATAACATATGTGCTTGGCACACTGGTGTCACCGACCAATCTCCAGAGCATCGGCAAATATAATGTAACTGCAAGAAATTAAGTTCTTTAGGTGGAAGAAGGAAATACATCATTAAAAGTAGTACCTAACAAAGCTTACAAAGACATTGCAAAGGTCTGGTGGCACTACTATAGAGAATCAACACAGAAAAATTCCAATTTCATTTCTATCAAGAGCCTGATTTCATAGTGCAAACTTAGCCTCTGTGCTTTCCCAAGATCCACATGCATCAACACATCAATCTTGTAGCAAGATTCCATCTGTGTAGTCACACCAGAGAGCCAAATAGTTGATTATCTGATTACAGATTTGAAAGAAATGGTGAGGGTAAACAGGAAAGCTTAAGAACTACCCCCAGACATGTAAATTTCTAAATCTGCTAAAAAGACATTTGAAATTGTCACCAATTTCCAATTATGAGTTTGGTAAGGTGAACTCAGAACTGCAATGCAGCTGCAGCGGTCCCACAGTGGAAGGTACAACATCATAGGTGTTACCTTTAGCTTTCCACTATTGCAAAACTTGAATCTGCACAGGCTTCAGCAGACAACATTTCAGGGTGTACCCACACTTACTAGCTTTTAAGCAGCATTTAAAAAAAAAACAAAAAAAAAAACAAACAACCATGGAGAGAATTTGCCTCTTGACCTAAACTGTAGTAACCTAGATAGTCTAATACTATCTGTCACTAAAATATTAATCCTATGTAAAGCTAAGGTACCTGGTGAAAGATAGTCTTTTAGATACTTCCTTTAGAGAAGTGTCTCCCATTGAGGTTCATCCTAAAAAAGCATTCCAGAAGGCAAGTCACCTGAGCTGCAACCCACTAAAATAGGCCAGTATAAAGAAAAGCCATATTATATACCTCTTACTCTTCACTAAAAAGAAAAGAAAAAGTCCTCCCCTCAAAAAATTAGAAACTGCTGTAGTTGTTGATTGTGCTGGAAATTGACATACTTTATTTATTTATTTATGTCTTCTAACCTTGTTGAAAAAAATAGTAGACAAATATTACTCTTTATATGGAAGGGAAAACTGAAGCTGATAGTGCTCACGTGATTTTATTTTTTTTTTTTATGTCAAGTTCCAATTAGAATTAGACCAGAACAATCTTTATTATCAGGTGTTAAGTAAAAGTTCCCATTGAAATCCACAAGAAATCAATAACTGTCTGATTCCCATATTGTCCCATGGCTCCAAGCATGTCCTTGAGCACAAGGGTCCCAGCATATCAATTAGGCCACCAGAGCCATATTTAAGCAAGGTAATCCATATTTAGGTAATCCATTTAAGCAACGTGATCATTTTTCTACCAAAATACATAGCGATCAGAAATAATAACATTGGATTCATAAAAAATAAACCCCATGATTCCTCCATTCTTTTAATTAATATATTTGAAGAGAGGGTAGTAAGTATTTTGGAAGGACAGTACTCTTCATTTCAGCTGTGGTTTTTATTTTTTTTAAGAAAATATTACTACAATAACAGGGGAAAAAATATATGTCTTTCTCCCCCTCTGGTGTGACTATTAAGGCTACAAAATGTGCCAGATTAAGACCTCGGAGATGGAAATGCTATGTTTATCCAGAGGGCTTGTTCAGCACTGCCAACAGCTGTGCAACTTTTCCCAAACAATGTTCCTCAACGATGACTTGAAAGGACCACAATTAGGGGCAGTAGAATAGTTTAATTTCTATGCCCATTCAATCCTTGGCTTCTCTGCTGAGCCTGCCAGCTATTGCCAATTGCAATGGTGGATTTTGTGACATGGACACTTGTCCACTAGGAACTGGACTGAGGCTGCAATCCAATCTAATTATTTTCAGTCACTATTGACCTGCGAGAAGTTTCAAACAAGGAAATGTTGAATCTTTTCTGCTCTTACCAGCTCCCTCAACCAATGCTACCTCTGTAGCAGTGACAGATGATGTATTCCCTGACAAATTCAAAACCATTTTAATAATTTTAAAAATTTTTAAACCTCCCCTCTGATTAATTTGCTTACCAGTAAAAAAAAAATGCAAAAGTATAGAAAAAAAAACATTTTGATCATATATAAAAAATACATATTTCAAATGTTTTTAAAAAAAATTTTAAAAAAGCCCCTGACTTGAACTGACTCGTGATGTAGCACAGGACGAAAATGCATTTTCACAATCACTATGTATTAACCAGTCATCTTTTTCCACTATATCTGAAGAGCTACCTTATTTCCTCCCCCCCCNNNNTTATTTTTTTTTTTTAATTCTATGCTTAAGTAACTAACAGGTAATTTGGTAACGATGGCACCAAAACTATAGCAAGAATGCACAGTTGTGTCTGACCTCAAAGCATAAGTAATCCTGGCTTGTGTTTGGATAGGAACCCTATGTGCCTCAGGCATAAATCAAGAATTAATAATTGATGAATAGGTATCGTTTAGCTCTAATGTTTTTAAGCTAACTTACACGAAACAAAAATATAAATAATGTACATCATATTATCGGACTCAAGAGAGAATCCAGGCAAAAAAAAAAAAAAAGAAAGAAAGAAAATGCAGTACTGGGGAAAGATTGCTCTGGCCTTCCTCCCGCTTTGGGACAAAAAGGGAGGAGAACAGGAGAGAGTTGACTGCACACATCCCTCTAGCGGCAGCAACGAAAATGGGATTTTGGCTAAATCTGAATGAGCAAGTCTTTCAGAGCCAGAAGATGTGTTTGGAGCACAGGAGTCCGCAGCAAGGCAACCCGCAGAGCAGAGATGAGAGCTGTCTCTGCAGAAAGGCTGCCTGATCCCAGGGGCACCTGCAGGACTCCGTTGCTCTGTCGCTGTTTAAAGTGTATGGAAAGGAGACATGTGGGAGGCCACAGGGTGGGGGAAGTGGGGTGCAGGGCGGTCATACAGTTCTTAGAAGCTGAACTGCGTTACTGAGCCAGAGAGTGGTACCTTTCTGCATGCTTTGATTAATGCAGATATCCAGATCTACTTGGGGCATACCGAAGGATAAGTTTTGTATTGCCCCCACACAATTCAATACATACAATTTTATTCCTTGTAATACAAACAAACCAGTCTCCTTTTTCCTCCATAGATATAAACTATTGAATGCTAGAGCATGAGCTTGTGAATGTCAAGGTATGGCAAATGAATGTGGAACAAAAGAAGAAAAAGGTGCCCCACCTTCTAAAACCACCTACACTGAAATTTAAGGACCGTTCCTTGCCTATAGAGTCATAAAGTTTCCAGCCTAATAAAGGTATAATCTCACTATCCAACAAGCATGTTTGTTGACAAAACCCATCCTGAAGATTTATCATACTTTCATGTGTCACATCTGCTCTTTGCCTTATTGTGCTACTCCAGAGCACTAGTCCTACCGTAAGTAGAGAAGTATATAAAAGATACACAAGTCAGCCTGCCCCCCTGTTACCTGTTTAGGTTTATTTTTAGAAGCATGTTCTAAAGGGAGCAAGAGACTGGAAGAAAAATATCTGGTTTATAATGGGGAATATATTTTACAGGCTTGTATTATTAAACATGCAATAAGTTTATAATTACACTATAAGCTATGCAATAACGTTGTCTGCAGATGATTTGTTGATTTATGTGGTCTTCTCAGCTCACCTGGAATGATATATCCTTACTCAAACAAGGAGTCTTTTTCTGAATCTGAACTTATTTATGAAATGGATTGTAAAGTGTGACTGCCTTCAGTAGCTAATAGAGGACTAGGTGAAGTAGAAGATCCCAGCAGATAACAGTTACTTGGTTAATGCTGGCATAGATTTCTGTGGCAAACCCACATCCTGTTTCCTGTGGAGATACTTCCCTCTTCGTTTATAATTTTTACTAAATTTACTCCTGTTGAGATATTCTTACAAATTTCTGGAAGTTAATTACAAAATCAGCTTAGAGGAAGGCTACTTCTGCACTGCTTTGAATCCTAAAATATTTTGAATGCTGTTTCTTGAGAATTCAATATAGTGTTTATGGAAGCCCTCAGTTTCGATCTGTTGCAGTATATGGGCATTTTCTACCAGGATGCAAAGACAAATCATAAAATATCCTCGAGATGAGTTTTGTTGATTGAGAAACATAGAATCATTTAGGTTGGAAAAGACTTGCACATCAAAGACCATTAAGTCCACCCATTGACCTAACATAGCCAAGTCCACCACTAAACCATGTTCCAAAGAGCCATGTCTTTAAATACCTCCAGGGATGGTAACTCAACCACTTCCCTAGGCAGCCTGTTCCAATGCTTAATAACCCTTTCAGTGAAGAAATTTTTCCTAATACCCAATCTAAACCTTCCCCAGTGCAACTTGAAGTCATTTCCTCTTGCCCTATCGCTTGTGACTTGGGAGAAGAGACTGACACCCACCACACTGCAACCTCCTTCAGGTGGCTGTAAGGAGCGATAAGGTCTCCACTGAGCCTCCTTTTCTCCAGACTAAACTACCCCGGTTCCCTCAGCCACTCCTCATATGACTTGTTCTCCAGACCTCTCACCAGCTTCATTGCCCTTCTTTGGACGTGCTCCAGCACCTCAATGTCTTTCGTGTAGTGAGGGGCCCAACATGCTGCATGGACAATAAATTAGTGAACACATTTTTACGGAGCTGAAATCCGGTGTGAACCTACCAAGACCCCACAGGGTCAGAAAGCTTGAACGACAGTACCAGGGAGCAAAAATAGTGTGGAGGGACCATGCTGGGGATCTTCGCATGCCCTGGGCATTGCCAAGCACGGCTGTATCTCAGGTCACAGAGCGGCTGGGGTGGCCCTGAGTCACTGATTGTGTAGCTACACCATGAAAATCCAACCCTCATCCCTAAAAAGGGACAAGGCAGCTCTTTCTGCTTGAGGTTACTGTTAATGGTTGGAGGAAAGCTGCCCTGTGCCTAGGGGAAGGGTGGAAAGGACTGACTCTTCTTTTTCTTCCTTTTGGCTTTTAGTGCCAGGTCCTGTTCCCAATGCCCATTTGACTGATGTCTCAACAGAGGAACTGGGTTTTGATCCTAGACAATATTGCAATTGAATGCCCTGTAACAGGAATCTTATATTACTCACGTAGGAGATGTATTGTATTTCAGGCAGTTTTCTTTAACAATGCCCCAAATGCTTATTATGAACATGATGTTTAAAATTTCTTAAATGCAAAATCATAAATATATATTTATGCTATTTTTTTTAAACAAAACATCTTGCTCAGGCTGTTATGTATGGATGGCCTTAAAGCTGGATATACTTTAATCCTTAAAGGAATGTGGTCTATTGTACCAAACGGGGTCACAGTAAAATATCTAACCCTGCATTTGGCATCTATACAGTAACCATACTGCAAAAATGCCACTGCCTATAATAGGCCAAATTCTTTTTCATGGTGATCATGGCATCTATTATCTTTTGATTGCCATTACATTAGCACTTTACTTGAAGACAAAGCGACAATCTTTCTTCATGTGAATGTTAAACGCATGTCCTAGCTTATAGAAATTTTTTTTCTTTTGTTTCAGCTCCATTACTTCTTTTAACTGAGATGAAATTTTGGAAAACTTTTTACATATTACTAGAACTCATTTTTAACAAACAACATGAAATTGCTTTGCGTGTTTTTTTCTAATGAGAAACTAACTAGATATTATTGCTTTTGTAAACAAGGCACCATTACCTTTCCTTGAGCAAGTGAGACAGGCAGTGAAAGAATTTAAACATAATCACAAGCAAACACTGATAATGTAATAGAGTGCATGTCTGTATTGGCTCTTCACTTTTCGGTTAATATGACAAGTTTAACACTGTGCTGACACATTTTAATTTGTCATAGTTTTTTGAGCCAGAAAGAAAGTCTCATGCTCTGCTAATATCAAAATTATTTGCCTTGGATTAAAGTATAAAGCATGTCTAAGGGGAAAAAACAATTCTTAAACAACTGAAACTGCCTTTTTAATATGAGTGAAAATGTCAATTTTCTTCTGAGACGGTGTTAAAAAAAATCCAATCCTCCCATCTTTTTAGATTTTTGATATACAGGTGTGCGAATTAGTGAGTTCCCCTTTTCTCTGGCAACAAGTAATCAAAGAGCAGTCATTGTGACTGCAAAAAGACCTGCATTGTCCAACTGCAGTGCAGTCAGCTCTCAGTTTTGTTGTATATTGCACATGCTACATAATACAAAGACTTCTATAATAAGTTGCTTCACAGTACTAAGCGTCTTTTTAATGAAGAGAAATTATTGAGTTTCTGTAACGAGTAAATACACATATACACCTTTTATCTAGAAAACTATATTGTGACCGAGCTGCTCACTTTTGGCACTATATGATTTTGTTTGTGATCTTTTTATACAGTTGGCTCCTCTAGTCTGTCTGACTGAGACCTGTAACAAGAGTCAGAACTCAAAGAAAAGACGCTTTGCAATGAGGAAATAAACTTTTTACTTTTGATAACATTTTTGAAAGTGGAGTTTCATGATCTTGCACTTCTTATCTCTGTGTAGCAGAATAGGAAAACAGGGAAAGGTAGTCCTCTGCTGCCTAGAAGGCAAAGGGCAAGAGATGCTCCTGCATTGCCTTTTTTTTTTTTTTTTTGTAAAGCACTACATACATTTTCACTTCTAAAATTAATAATAAAATGAGACATGCCATTTTTAATAAGAGATTGCTGAAATTTAGAACTACTTTCTTTTCCAGAACTGGAACAGGCTGGTTTAGAGTCACCTCCACCTCTTTTCTCTTTTGCCTTCCCATTGGAGACAGAGGACGGTCACTGTGGGTCACAGCAATGCAGAACGAGAGGACCCCATCCCAGCTAGTGCAGGGGCTCAGTGTAATGGCACAGTGTACAATGCCACGTTCTGCCTTTTTAACAGGTTTGCAAAGCCTCAGTTCTCTCTTTGAGGCAGAAAAAACTTATCTTTCTGTGCTGGCCATTATGCTGACCATGTCATGCATGCAAACCTGTAAACTTCTGGAAACAATTTGAAGTACTGTTTAGATTTTAAGACCAGAAAAAATTCCTGAGCAACTTTTGAGGGTGCCATTTNAAAAAAAAAAAAAAAAAACAACAAATCCAGTATCTCTCACTATCACCTTTATTAACAAGCAGTAAAAAATGAAAATGAAAAATAGTCACTGAGTGGCAGAAAACACATGGTTTGTTAGGTTCATTGAGGAATCTGGTAGCACGTCTGGGAAACCGAGACTAAATATCAGACTCTCAGAATACTCCGAGTATTGGCTTATCAGATTTTAAGAGCAATGTTTTTGTAATCCTTCTTGTTGAAATGCAAAAATTCCCTTTTTATGCAATGCAAGCCTAAACTGTTTTTTTTTTTTAAATTCCTTCACATTTATACTAGCAGATCTGAGGTGGAGAATAAGCTTAGTCAGAAAACCTTAGTCATCTGGTGTTACACACTAACAAATACAGAGAGGCTGATTTTGGCAGTTGTATTTAGGACATTTGCTCAGGTGTCCTCACTTTTCACATACGCCTTCTGTCACAGCAGAATCAAGTGGTAGCTGAGGGTGTTGGAGGGTGCTGGCTGAATGTGCTGGGAGGCAGCACTGGTGTCACTGGATTATAGCCTGGAAATTTGCAACTGGGTTGGACAAGCAGATATGCGTGATGCTAAAATATGTCCATTTTCTATAGGACAGTACAGAACAGCCCTTTGACTCACGACACAAGGGCTGTGCTGTACAATCCAGCACGCTTTCTTTAGGCAGACAGCCCTGAGGAAGGTGTCCTTCAAATCCCTCTAGCATGACATGCCGCTCAGGAAAAAGTATTTTAATAAACATATTTTAAAGTAAACCTGAAGCACTCTCAAGGGACAGAGCTGCTGCGCTAAAGCCTCAAGTTTTTAAACTACACACCCCAGCTTTTTGCTGTGCAGAATTTGCCAGGCCCTTCTATAGTTCATGCCTGAACATTGGGAATTAACAAGCATGTAACTAATAACAAAGTGTTCGTTGAGATGCATGCCCTGCACAGTCAGAGAAACTCATTCAGACTGATTTCATTTTGACAGCAGCATCTGTGCTGCTCAAAACCACCAGCTAAGTTTCTGTGCCCAGGGAAGCACGCTACACCTCCTTGTCCAGGGAGAGCGTGAAAAAGGTGACTTCAACCTACTTTTATGCCTGGAGGATAACAGACTACTGTATGGGCTGCCTTAATCTAAAGCATAAATTAAGAAGCTCTGAAAGCTGCTATGAAACACATACAAACTCTCCTGAGGTTTCTACCCAGCAGCTTCACAGCCCACAGCCACGGAGGATCCCCTTACAGGCGCATAATGGAAAGGCCATGCTGATCCCCAAAGCAGTCCCTATTCCCTAAAAAATTCAGTCCATGTGCTAGAAATACTACTGTCTCGGTATATGCAGAGATTTTGCAGCCTCCTTTACTAACTGGGTAGGAGTGTGACTACCTAATGGAGTGAATTTTCCAAAAAGACAATATGTAAAATAAATTCATTTCTCTATCTGTTTAGGTTGTTGTGAAATATTGAAGTTTGTTATCCAGGTGACACCTGAATCTCAATCTGAACGCCCTCCAAAGTTTTAGCTAGGAAACATAATTAAAACAGGCCTAGCCAGCCAAATTCCCTAAGTGATCATTAATTAGAGGTCTCAGGGCAGACATCTGATAACTTCATCCCAACAACCTGGAAAGGTAGCAGAATTAGAGAGATAAGAGGTGGTGAAACATGACTGAAACCCGTGGCATGCTTTTAAGTATCTCACATAGCTGCAGTTCTTCCAATATTGTTATGTCCTGATCTCAAACTGTTTCTGGTGTATTAATCGTGATACGATGGCAGATCAGCATATGCAAATTAAAGTAGTTCCCCTTTTTTATTGCTGTTTAGCTTGGTTTTGGCTTGGGTTTTTTGTTGTTTTGATGGGGTTTTTGAGAGGGAAGAGTGGGTTTTTTTTCATATCTTGCAGTTCAAAGCCTAGCACAATACATATAGAAGTACATATGCATGTTACCGTTTCATTTTGTACTTCACCTTAGCCATAATGTAAGTATTTTTCTTGAAGTACCACATAAACAATGTTGAAAAGAGGCTGCTGTATTCCATTATTCTACAACCAAACTCACACAAGTTCATAGCTCTCAGCATCCTTAACGCAGCACATCCTTAGCCGCTGAACTAACCATTTGCTTTTTCTGAAAGCCTCAGTGCTAAGAAGACAACTGGAAGAATAAAGCATAGCAGTAGGAAGATAGTATTTTATTTAAAGGGAAAGTGCATCAAAGATAACCTAAAACAGCTGAAATCACTAAACTGGGAACATGCTGAAAGCAGACAGTGAATGGGAGGCTCTGATTAGCGACCCTTCTCTCCCCTCATTTCTTGGGCACTAGTAAGAATTTACATGGAGCACTTCTGAGTCAGCCTAAAATACATCATCTACAAATAAAAATACAAACACAAAAAAGGTACATCTGACTGAACCTTTATGGGTTTCTTTTTTACTAAATCAATGCCACAGTCAAAGAAAGGAAATTTAAAAGGGTTAGTTTTTACATCTGAAATTGAAACTATCAGATTTCAGCTTTTTATTTAAAAAATAAAATAATAAAAAGCAAAGCTTTCTTTTAAGAAATGCATTTTTCATCCCAAATAAGCATTTCCATGAAAATGGGAATCCATGGGAATGTCTATCTTTTCCGTCGCTGGCAGAATCCTGAATTATGGTGAATGAGCTCTGGCCTGAAACTTGAACTGGATATTTCAATCTGAAAACCACTTTCAGGATGCTGATACCTTTAGATACTTCAGTATTTAAAC
>VZSZ01006701.1:257273-282273 GCA_013398815.1 Ibidorhyncha struthersii | reverse complement strand
GTGGCAAAACCAGGGCTGTGGTGTTCTTTGATGAGGCATTTGTAGGATGGCGGGAGGGAAAAGATGCTGTGATGCACATCCATACTGTAACTGCAGCTGGAGATACTAGACAGGGATAGAAGGAATCTTGGAACAAGAATGCTGGCACATGTATAGGCTTATTAAAAGTTTCAGTCTTATCTCTTTCAGGAGTGAAATTCTGTCTCAATCCACAGGGAAGATGGGAGAAAAGCAGTAAGAGGGTTTTTTTGCTTTGTTTCCTTTAACTGAAATAATAGTTAATTTTCCATTCAGACAATGCCCTTCTTGCTCCTGGAGGTTGACATGTAATGGTGGTTTTAATCTTGTGCCTGCAATTGCTATTTCTAATTAATGTAAAGAGACATAAAAGCCAAATTATATACCCCTGAGTAAAAGAGATTAAAATTAAAATACTGCCAATTCAGTTCTAATTTTATTTATAAACCTAATCTGAAACAAATGTCACTTTTTTAACAGATTCTGAATATATCATGCTGACTGTAAAATTATAAAACTCCCACTGATGTATTCAGGAAATTCAGTTGAGCACACTCAGTAATTTCACTTTACTAGTCATTAGGTACAAATTATGGCTCACCATAAAAAATATGAATCAGCTGTCTGCATTTCTTTTTGATTTGGAAACTTAAGATCATGAATCACTTGCAATTAATTATAAACCACACGTAAACCAACAATGAGAATCGTATTCAAGGGCTATGTTTAGCAATGTATCATTTGCTGGCTGAATGTCATGTATTGAAAGCATTATTCTTAGTAATTTAAGGGTTTTCCCAAAACTTCCAACCTCAGTTCGGTAAAGACATTTTATCAGGTTCCCGGAGTTGGAGAAATCCTTGTTTAAATTGATTACGGAAGATTGTTTAATGCCACCTTGCATATCCAGGGCCAAATTCTTCTCATACAACTACACAAAAGTAAGCTTAACAGATAAAAAAGCCAATCTGCAAATAAAAAGAGATTCACAGTTTCATTTTATGCTGCATTTTAAGAAGATGTTCTCTTAGACAGAAGTACCATAGTATAAAAATAATCTTAGACAACAAAAATAACTTATTTTGATATGTTATTTAGCACATACACTTCAACATGCGCTTAAAAGGATATGTTTTAGCTTTATCACAGCATATACTAAACTGCCCTGAGAAAGTAATGTATTTTTAAAGAAAATCTGCAATAAAGTTAGCCTCACTATTATGAAGTGCAATGTTTTCATGAAGAGTTTTTCTGAAAAGTTATAAAAAGACCCCTTTGTATTCAGTTATAAGTAGCTCCTTGTGCATCATTAGAGATAATTCTCTTAAAAGATAATGAAAGGAAAGGTTTTTTTTCTCTCTTCCTTTGATATGCTGCAGATTAATATAAGGATATCAGTTATTTCTTACATTACAAAGTCCTTACCTGACACAATAGAATTACATATCAAAGTAATATGTATTGCGGATATTTTAGTTATAAAAAGAAAATGTACATTTACTGAGAATTACTGAGAAATTTAAAAGTATTTATAGCTACTTCCTAACACAAGTGTTCAATTTCTAGAGATTACTGGTAGATTTATAGAATGGCCTTGCTGCTAAAACTTCAATGTCCTCTTCAGATCTTTGCCAGACTAAATGAGGAAGCTACTGCCTATGGGGTATAAAGTCTTCTTCTAGAGTTTCTGTAGGTGAGAAGACACACAATACCTTCCTAGAAGGAAGTAATCACTTCAGAAATTTGCAGTATTTTTCAGTACCAGGAATGCACACAGGTACAGTGGATTTTGGTATTATATATCCAGCTGAAAATATTTGTTTGAACCTTTCACTTACTAACTACTCTAAAAATGAAGAGGATTTATTGTAATTAACTTCTATCTCCAAAAAATTAAATAAATTTATTAAATTCAATTCTTTTACAAGGGTTTAAAAAATTCTGATACAGGAGAGACAAAACATAATAATTTATGTATTCGGAAGGTATTTTAAGTTCCTAATTAGCACATACTGTATACTGTCAGTCTGTAGGGTTTATTTAAACTTTAGATACCTTTGGTAAAAAATTTCAAATACATTCATGATCAAATCCTCTTGCTTTTATCTGAAATATGGTAGATGTGATTGTTAGACAACTGAGGGGTAGACGAATCTGCCTAACCTGAGTTTATATGTTACTTATTTTCAGCACAGGAAAGTGATACTCACTGGAAGAATGAGATATACTGATCACAGAAGGATTTGCTTCAGACTGCTTATACAATGCAAAGCACCTTCATACTATGATTATTGCTGGTAAGACTGCAGGAACTTTATTCAATACAAGATATTTTCTGAGGAAAATTAATAAAGTATTAAAATAATAAAAAAGGGTAATGGAAAGATTTCTCCTTGCCAGTTGCTTTCTCCAAGCACATGACTGGCAGATTCTATCTGTCTGACATGAAAAT
This sequence comes from Ibidorhyncha struthersii, assembly GCA_013398815.1. Lineage (NCBI taxonomy): Eukaryota > Metazoa > Chordata > Aves > Charadriiformes > Charadriidae > Ibidorhyncha > Ibidorhyncha struthersii. The sequence continues at coordinate 279,803 of VZSZ01006701.1, read as the reverse complement.
GTCCCAATAGACATGACTCCCCTCACTTCCCGGAGAAGATTATGACCCTCTAGAGTACAACTAATTATTAAAGCTGCAGTATAACTAGAAGTGTTTTCCCCCCCTGAAACTCAGCTTAAATTTCCCTTTGTCTTAATTCCATGTCATTTCTCCTGTTAGAGTCCATGTGCTTGCATAGGAAGTCTTTTTGTCATTAGTATTTGTCATTCAAACACGTATGGATTGTAATCACAACTTATTTCCATGTTCCTGGACCAATGTTTTAGCCGGAGTAAATATACTGAAGGATTTTAGATACATGCATATGCACGCATATATGCACCTGTTTATTTCTGCAAAAGCCTCTATTTCACTTTTTTGCTTTTGTTTTACTTCTCTAAAACCTTAGCAAAGTCTTCTAGAAAAGGGAGAAGCAGAGAGACAGTTACAGGTGATTCTTCATCAGAGGTGTGGAGAAGGAGGTGGTTACCTGCCGACAGGTGGCATGAGCCAGTAGAGCAGTCCCCTAGTATTCTTATGCTCCCTCATGCTGCAGATACTAGTCTGTTAAGTAAGGACTATGAAATAAAGCAAGTCTTTTGGTCTTCCCCTTGGTCATGCTAACTTCATACCTCTGTAATTATCCCATACATCTGTTCTTGGAAGGCAGTGTAATTTATAAGGACAGAACACAAAGCGGTAATGGGTTCAATTTGAAAAATCTGGTCTCAGTTAATACATCTTTGTTTTGATTCAGATTTAGTTTTTACTGATATGTTACTGTAAACACAGTTGCTGAAAACCTATAACATTTTCTTTGAATGACAAATAGCAGGAGATACTAGAAGCAAGCATTTGTCAAGGACTAGCAATAGTTATTTTATTATGGTGCTAAAATCAGTGCCGCCTGACTCAGTCTATACTTCAGCTATAAAACTAATGTATCGACTGTGTCTTAATGTTGCTTTCTTATCAGTAACCTCTGTGTATCAGTAATATTAAAGTCTGTGATGGGTTTACTTACAGTAATCCAGTAGAGATATTTTCCCTCACAAGCCTAAACTCTTCACTTGGTATTTATCTGGATTTTTTATTGATGAGTACAATTAAGAATATTTTACCCTCTATCCATTCATAATTCATTCCCATATTATGTCCTCTTGTAAGATAATATTAAAGGTCTTCCATTTTATACCAAAGTTATTTTTTTCAGAACCTGGAATGGACCCAGTTTGTATTGTTCTAAAGAAATTATTCAGCACTAATTGTGGCCTAAATTGTTGGGTCTCACTGTTGAGTCTTTGTTAGTCTAGGCGCAGACATGAAGATGACATACTTGCTGAATATACATAACCATCAGAAGCATGTTCTTTTGAATTCCGTTGGACCATTTTATCATGCTAATTTTAGCTTCAAGGACACATTTTTTACTTCCACAGAGAGCCACTCACTGTAAATAAATCCTAACGTGCTATATTAAAAATGTTGTGGTAAGCACCTACATAACTCTCTCTGATCTTCTGAGATCTGCATATAGTGTTCCCTAAGGGGAAGCTTTGTATGCAATAAGTATCAAGTAAAAAGAAGACCAGAGTCAAATCTAAACATGTCTTCCAGTTCACATAGTACACACATCTTCCATTAACCCTGGTATCTAACCAAAAGAAGCCAAGTGAACTGGAGGATGAGCAACTCTCCAGCTGTGAAGGTAAGAATAAGCAAGATTTAAGAAGAAAATAACTCTTTCAAAGCATTTTGTAAAAACACGTGTTGCTCAATCAGAAATCCTTGTTGTAACCTTTTATGTCTGGGAATTAAATGTTATGTCCCAAACAGGCTTCAGCTGGTGCAATGCACAAATTTAGATTATCTACCAATTAAGGCATAGTTATGAACATCTTCTGGCCTTTTTCAATTTTACTAACAACCATAAAATCCATTTCAAGACCTCTGTCTTCATGTTCCATGTTCTACATTAAACTGATGAGTCAACATGAGCAACCACATTCCTGGTTTTGGCCAGCACTTTTGACAGCATAAATATTTGGCAGAACAATGAAAGAAGACTGCACTAGAAGACAGAGCTTTGGAGACAAAAATCCATGAGTTCGTGGTATAGACCCACATTTCTTACTGTAAAAAAAAAAAAATCATTCTAATTCTGTGGCTTTAGTACTCAGTGTAGAATTCACATGTTGCACTGGATTGCTTCATAACAATGCCAGTGAAGAATCATTTCTTAAATCTGTTGTAGCTAATAACACAGCTCAATTTTCCCCCACTGTGGAAGACAGCTGGAAAAGTTTTACCTTCATGTGCAGGGCTAAATATCAAAGCCACCTATGAAGCATTTTAGAATAAAAGCAGACAAAAGCATGCCCCTTGCTCCTGCAACTGTGCTCTGCTGATGTGGCAATGCCACACATGAGTGTACATGTGAACCATCCTTGGGACCCCTTCTACCAACCAGCAGAGCATCTGGGGTGTAGTACCCACCAGTGTCTGCACTTTGGTTTTCCCTGCTGCTTGCTGAATTTCACTGAAACCGTTAACATTGCTTACCCATCACTTGGAGCACTCCACCAGGATTTTCCCTGTTAGGCCATTTCTGATGCAACACAGATTTTTAAAACTTTCCAGTGATATAGTTGCCCAATTATTTGCAATTACATGCTATTGTATAATTACGTAATTATGGACTTTTAAAGATACGAATTGTTCCTTCCATCATCCATCAAGGGCTGTAATGAATGATGCTCAATTGCGTAATTAACATATGTTTCTAACGTGTTATTTAACAAGACAGTTGAGCCTTTGCACTTTGTCATGCTTGGATCAGTTTTGGCCAATTTGATCCACTAGACGATAGCCCTCTCTGCAGGAACTCCTGATCTGTCTGAGAGCAAGGGTGCTGAGGACACAGGCTCACGGCACATAGACTCTCACTGGTTGCTGCGGAGGGGCTACCTTCTGGAAATAATTTTTTTTGAGGAATGGGAAGAGTTCTCTGAATGTGTGTGTGTGTTTGTGTAAAGCATAAGGGTAAGTTTAGGCCACATTCTCCTATTCTTCATATTCTCTGCATGTTTGTTGCTCTCCCTCTAATTCAGCCACCACATTATCTCGCTTCTCTTACTGCAGGAAAGAAACTCCTGCCAAGATTAGGGGATCTCTTTGGTTATACAGCCACCTCAAGAATGAGCAGCAGAAGCAGGGACAACCTATCTGAAAATGGGGGTTATACTACAACTTATTTTCAAAGAGAAGCATGCTAAGAAATACAGGTGCAAATCATACTTCTGAAAACACAGAAATTTCACTTACTCTTTCAGATGAGTTATTAGAATGGGTGCAAACCATACAACCATACAACTTGATTTTTTTTTTTCTACTCTTGTACTTAAAAAAAGAAAGGGGTGGGGAACACATTAATTCTAAAGACACTGACAGGCGCTAAACCCTTCCTCCATGCACAAGGGTGCAGAGGGGATGAGTTTTGTACTTTAAGCACAGAAATTAGTATTAGCTAATTGGTCTCAACAGGAGACAGTAGTAACAGCTAAGAGGACTTCAGGTTTTATTCTGATTTAATTAGCCTGCGTTTCTCTTCCTTAAACTACACAGGCAAGGGACAGTATGTAGTTCTCAAAGTAGTTTGCAGGATGAGATGTACAGAAGAGGGTCTGCTCACTGTTCGCAGCTCCTGTTTTAATTTGAAGAGCTCATATGCAAGACAGAGACGCCATGTCACTGTCAGAGTGCCTCTCGCCTGTGAGTGGGCAGGTACTCACATCACACTGTGCTTTTTCACTTCACGAATATTTTGTTTCTCATTATTTTTTTTTCTCATTGTTTACATATATATTTTTTCTCATTATTTACACATATATTGGGAAAAGATGATTTTATGTAGTGTAATGATATTCTATAGTAAAACTACACCTAAAAATATTTGCAGAACAAAAAAAAAAAAAACAAACCCAAACCAACATGCCTTCAATTGTAAATGTTGAGCACAAGCCATGTTTATTCTGGCAAAATGGAAAAATCCCTTCTTGGTCTTTGATTGCTCTTTAGAAAATGCTGCTTTGAAAACAGCATACAAAATGTACAGAAAAAAATTAGAGCATTTTGGTTTTTTAAATTAACTACTGAAAACATCCATCCTGAATAACTGCAAGCAGAAGGGAGAAGAGTATATTTTCTTACTAGTAGGGCAATCATCTGCAGCATTTTTGTTTTACTTTTTAAAAAAAGGAAAAAAACAGAGCGGTTTTATTGAGTTACCTTGAAGGAGTGAAAAAATCGTGACAAACAACTGATCAGTAATTTGCCACTACTCAGCATACTTAGCATCTAGCTGAAGTAATCATTCTGTATCGGGTCTAAACTAGCCCTTTTAAAGATGTATCTCATAGACACTCTTAAAAGATTAAGTACTGCCATGCTCAACATCATTTTATCATGATTTGTAAATTCTTTCAAATAATCACATACTTTTTTGTAAAGAAAAAAAAAAAAACAAACAACCAGTAGCCAAATAATATCTTAGATTTTGTGTGGCCTCAGGATTCTGTGAGAAAATATTCCATATTGGGTAAATAAATATATGTGATTGAAAGAGATGAATTTAGACTTTTCAATTAACAAAATTCACAGCATCTTGTCACTCAATGAAAGCTTCCAAAAATGTCATACCAGTACTTAAGATTTCAAGTAAAACCAAATGAAGAACCATGCAATCCATAGAGGAAGCTCAACTTTGATTGAATAAATAAAGAGTTGTAGGGTTGGGGGAGGGTTACTTCCTTATTTGAAGGATTTAAGTAAATCAGAACTTTACCTTTGTTAGCCCCATGGGAGTAGGGACTGAGAGTCCTAAAGCTTCATTAATTTGTGCTTAATAAAATTCCACTGGCAGGAAATGCCGCTGTAAAAAGCAAATGCATGTCCTGATGTGCATATTTAATATCAATTTCTTCATCCCCAAAAGCTGTGTCTCTCTCAGGAGCATGTTAAAGGCACAGACAAATAAAAATAAATATCAGAGATTACTTCCAGTGTGAACTGTGTTGGGGAAGGCAATAAACATTGCCAAATGGCGAGCTGAAAGAGATACCAACGTAATTCAAAGCCTTCAGAACTGATTATATAGCAAAGTATTATACCTTGTTTTCTCCTTCTGTGAGGCAGAGAATTAAAAAAAAAGGCATGTGATGCACCCCTAGAACCAACTCCTATTGTCTTAATGAATTAGAAAAGTGGTCAGTTTATTTCTATAGTAGCTTACTTATTGACACATTTTTGTGTGTGTGCAAAAAGTAATTTCTGGTTAATACTTGAACCATCTGTGCTATTCTAATCCTAAGCTTCTTAGTCTGTACATATAAAAAGACTTGTATTTTGTCTTTAAGGGGTCTTGAGGATTTTTGATTCTGCCGAAATTTTATTCACGTCTCATTATTATATGTGTTTTCAACACATTATAAATTTCTACAATAAAAACAGCACAAGACAATGTGGTAGTATAGGTAAAAACCAGGTGACAGAACATTCAAATCAGTGGACTCCATTAATATGATCAAGCAAAATCAATGGAAAACCAAAATAGCTATTAGCCATACATAATGCATTATACAGCATGTAAACTGTATACCACAGTAAATAAAAAGTTAACATTATCCATTTTCTGATACTTTTCCTAAATTACAGAAATATTTAAATATTTATTATTTGTTTGGCGTAAACGTAATTTCCTTCGTATTATTGTTTTGCTTTGCAATTTAATATCATTGCCTTATGCTTCAAGGTCCACTCTAAAGTATTTCTATTTCATATTCTTGCATTTTTACACCCATGAGGAATTATTCTTTTCATTAAAACCAAAACTGAAACAAAACAAAAAAAAACACAAAAAGCAATGTATTTCAAATATACGTAATACTTCATGAGTATTATGATTCTGCAAAACTATATTTATTCTATAGGCCATGTAGTTTCTTCATGTGCACTGCATTTCCAACATGAACCTGCACTATTTCCTACTGATTTCTGTTCTAACTTATGTAGATTTAGGAGACACAATGAAGTTAACTTCTTCAGACTGCATTTTTTGCTACAAAAGTCATCAGGCAGAAGTATCCTGTGATTCAGATCAAAATTAAACCACAATTTCATCAACCTGTGAAACAGACATAAGCTTACATTGTAACTGGGACTAATATTTCTAATAAAACATCCTTTTTAACAAAACTGAAAATCAATAATAAGAGAAGTTTCAAAATTGACACTAGCCTTTTGAGAAACTGGAAATAGATCTTCCTGTCAAAGACTAAAACTGCTCTCCTCTGTCTAGACTGCACTGGGAGCAAAATTATCAGATTTTCATTTCCTCAATTTCACTCCACAGTGGTAAAACGTGCAAGTATTGATTCAACTGCTGAAACAAAAAGCAGGAGAGCTCTTCACCTCGGCAGGGTCAATGGGTTTGTGGGTGTCTAATTATACCTATGCAGGGCATATAAATCTTTCTACTAGTCATTACGTGAACATAAGAGTCCAAAGGCATCATTAGAATCCTTTTAGCCAAACACTCATTCTTCTTTTGTTTTATGAGGGGTCAAAGAAACTGGGAGTTAATATTATCGTGGCTCATAGATTTTCAAATTTGCGTTCAAATACAAGAATCTATGCTTTGAAGGAAAAGGCTATGCGTGTACCCATGCATGTCCACTTACAGGTCTGAGCTCTGCCCATAAACACTTCTCTTTTTATGGTATTTGGTTGAGATATGCTGTGATGTAAACAGCATGACTGCACAAACATTTATTTAATTGTGGTATGGTACAAATACATGTTAGTAAAGCTTTTGGAGAATACTAATTTGTTTCAAAAGCAAACAAAAAGCTAAGAATGAGCTGGAAACGCTAGGTGTGACAGAAGTACGAATCTTATTTTTCATCACTCTGTTGGTTTCACTATAATCTTACAAGAACCTTTATATTTTTCCTTATGCTTACTGAAATGAACTGATTCATGAAAAAATATTAATATTGCCAGTGCATTAAGACGATATTAAGACTAAAAAAAAAAAAGAAAACAAAAAGGGGCTATTGCTATTAAGGAGGTGTGCTGCATTATATTATATTGTGTCATATTGTGAGTGTTGTTCAGATGGTTTTTAGGTTGTGTAACCATAACAGTAAGAGAACAATATTTGTATCACAGGAAAGCTGTCATATTTTGCAAGCAGATTACACAGATGCTGGGTGCTCAGCATTTTGAACATTAGATGGAGTTAGAGACTTTCATTTTATCTATGAGAGTAGTAATAAGATCCCATATCAAGAGTGAAAGTGCTATTTTGAAGTATTCACTTACATGAAATTCAATCATTTTCTTACAAACCAACCCACCTACTTTAAATCAAAATTTACAACAAGCAGTTAGCACAACGTGCCAAAACACAGAGGTAACAACTCTTAATAAGGAGGAAATAGACAGCAAAAAAATGCCTAAACTTATAAATGTTCACATTACCAAAAAGGAAATCAGAATCTGGCCCTACCTTTTTTAATAAGCTGTTTCTGGCATTACATTAAGGAAAGTCTTTAAGTCCAGCGAGACATGCTAAAAAGTATGGATAGGATGATATGATTATCCGCAATAACAAGAAATGATCTTGTTTGTCCAGTTGTTCATCCTTTCTGTCCTTTATTCGTTGTGCTTGTATGCAAAACACCTTCTGAGGCCTCGTGCAGGTAAAGCAAAGGCTACGCGGTTATCTAACTGTGCCCCTTGGCTAAAAACATATCCGTGCATACAGCCCAACCTCCTCCACCCCAAGCTCCTGTCAAAACTGTAGTTCCACTGCGGATGGACTGGAGAGAACAGGAAAGGTACCATAACTAGTGAGGAATCAGAAATCCCCAAAACCAAAAAGTGGGGAGAGTTCGTACATTGATGTCAGAAGGGAAAAAGGACATATGGAGGTATGACGCATCAGCTGAACATGCTGCACAGGAGATTACATTTGTTTAGAGCTGTGCTGCTAGTGGGTCCTGTGCTCCTTCCTTGATCATGGGATGCGCTCATCTCTGCTCTCTGTGGCCCAGCTCCCCATCTCCTACCCCTTTCCTCACATTGGCCCCTTCCCTTCCCAGTTCATGGGGCGCACCTGGTGATGAGAGCACCCTCACCGCACCAAGCCCCTCCAAGACACCCTCTGCATCTCAGCCGTTTGGATGGAGGGTCCCTGCTGCTGTCTGAAACCCTTTTAGTGTAGAGCACCGAGATGCAGCAAGATCTGTGGCGAATATTTGGATTTGTGTCTAATATTCCTGCTATGTACGTGGGCTCGCAGCTGTTTCCCTAACAACATGGGATGTTATGGGGCTGGACTGGAGAGGGGCACACAATCCCCTGCAGATACAAGATGAGCGCGTTGCTTTGATCGATGTCTCTGCAGCTGCCTCTCCGTACACCTCACCCACTGACCCGTTTAACAGCTAGCTGCAGTAAGTGCTAACCAACACGGGAGAAATGACATCATACCTCATCGCTCAGTCCCAGGCACCATGCCTACGTGAAGCAAATGGGACCAAAGACCTGTACGTAAATTACGGCAAATTACTTGGTCATGTGGGAGATTCGGTCGGTTCAGGTGAGAGTGGCCAGGCATCATGTTACTGAGCTGGGACAGAATAAAACAGGAGCTGCAGTAAACAGGACAGTTCTCAGTACCCAGATGAGTAATACAGGAAAAAAGGAAAAATATTCCCTTTTTTTTCTGTTTCATACAGGGACTTTCATACTCCCAGGCATCTGATTACTGTTTAAAAGGCAAGTGAACCCTGAGAAATCACAAACTCTTTACAAATGTGCAACAGAAATAGAGGTATGTATTGATTTACAAAGTGCAGAAAGATGCAAACACTCCATGCTATGAGCTAAAATAAATGGAGCCATCACTAACACCATCAACTTTGAATGGTACTGTATAAAGTCATCCAAAGATGGTTCATATACAACTGAAGAGAAGCATGTAAGACTTAGGTTAGGAAAGCAATTTATTTTCGATATTAGTGGAGAGGATCAGGCAGAGGGTTCAACATGGGTAGAGGTCATATAACTACCAAACATCTTATTAAATTTGTATTTTTCTCTTTCTACATACCCCTTTTAATTTCAGCTCCTCTCTTATGGTGGACCTTCGTCTTGCAATCTTAAAATTTTCAGTTATGGGTTTTAGATGTGGTGGTATTTAAATAAAATTATTTTATTTATTTATTTATGTATAAATAAAATTATTTTTATTTATCTATTCATTTAAGAAATATAACATGATGTGCATGTTAACTAGTTTCAAATTGACTGAATATCCTTGAACAACTGGACTTTATTTACATGTTTTACAGTATTAATTTAACTCTATCATAAAAATATTCTTCCCTAATACTAATTATATCTAGGGTATTGACTTCTATCAAATTTAAATGTGTACTTAAAGTGCGGTATCGTAAATGCTTACGGTAAGCGATTGGTCTTCTGATTCCAGAAGTAATTCTTCTGATTCCAAGTAATTTCATGGCATTCATGTACATTTCTTGACAAAGAGATCAAATAACCCAGAGATTAGATCACAAGAAATATCAGAAATTAACACTTTTCACCTCTGAGGCAGAAACAGTCAAAGAATCCGGTCTTCTTGGGGAAAAGAGTTCAATCATCAGAGAGAATTCAAGAAACAAACTTGTCTCTTGAAGCCACATTCTTTCCGAATTCTAGATTTTAGTCACCTCCAAGTTACTGACATCACTGCACTGATACCATCTTCTTTATCCTGAATCAGGTGGAAGTCCTATGGACTACAATCTTTAAATTACAGTAACTTCTTTTAGAAAATTATTTAGAGTTTCCTTGTTATTAAGCATGTTTTTTATTAAGAAAGAAACTCATAATTGTTTTATACTGACTAGGCTTTAAAAAATGCCAGAGGGTAAATCTTTATTGAAACAAGATACATATTTTAAAGGACAGACAAAACTTTGGGAAATCACTTAAAAGCCCTCTGTCTTTACACACAGCTTTCTGTCCAAAATCAATATTCTTTCTTTCTGATGTTGGAATATAATAACAGGAGATCCTGAATAATCTCCCTTTTTAATCTACAGATGTATGTTGTGGTTTTTTTTTTTTTAATTTATTTCCTTTACTTTGTGTCTGTGTGAAAAAGACTGAAGTAAGGAAAAAAATACTGAAAATAGGACAAGATACAGCTCTCATTATGAAAGATTCTCCCCCCCCTACCTCTCTTCAATGAGAGAGACAAAAGAGCGAAAAAGAGACTTATGAGTTTAGAAGGAACTAAACTACTTGAATGAAATAATAATAAAATAAAAAGGAAAAAATGAAATATATACAAAACCGTATCAATGTCCCAGGATGACAATCACGTCACCGGCTGGCAGTGGGGAAGTCCCAGACTGGAGTCAGTGCTGGACGGGAACTGGATTCTGGATCTGGATTCTGGATTGAGATCAAAGGCGGAGGAACAGAGTCCTCCTTGGGTGTCCATGGCAGAAATAGGGCTGACCCTCTGATGACTCAGCTTTTATACTACACATGATGCAGATGGGATGGAATGCCCTGTTGGTCAGTTTTGGGTCACCTGTCCTGTCCGCTCCTCCCTGCAGGTGAGAACCCTCTATGCTTTTCTGCTTCCGTCCCTCCAACGGGGCAAATAACCAAGTTAGCTGGCCTGGGTCGTTATAGCACTAAGTCTAAGAGCCTCTCTGTGTACCATTCCTTGGCATCGACTATAAGCACAGGTCTTATCACTCTGAGAGCGAACAGTGTCTGCACAATATGTTGCTGATTTCAGTAGTTAGAAGAGGGTCAGTCTCGACGTAGTCTGTTCTTCCATGGATAAATTATGTTTCTACTGAGTGGATCACTTGTACGTATGTAAAGTCTGTAAAGTCCAATAAATGCTCTTTTTCTTTCATCATGGGTCTTCTCTTAATAGAATTCAAAAGGCATATTTTAAACTAAACCCAAAATGTGCCCAGTAGGTCAAAGACTTAGAGCAATGTAAAGAAGAAGAGAGTGAAGTTTTAAGGATTGATTAAACCAAATACTGACTGCTAAATAAATTTAAATAAGCCATTCAGGGTTACTGTAAAGCATTTATCTAATTTAATTTTACTGTTTTATATTATTAATAGTTTTATAATAATATTTCTATGATACTTACAAGGTTAATATCTTAGCCACTTTAAAGTTCATGCCACATCTAGATAACATACTTAATGGCAGCAAAGCTTCAAACAAATTTCTTGCAACATTAGCTGCATTTAAAAGTATAATTGTATGCTGCTTGCTCTTGTTCAGCAACATTTCAGAATAATTGGAGAGTGCATGTATTTACAGTGGAGAAAATAACATACACTATTAACGCTGCTTATGATGCTTATCATTACTTTAGATGCAAAGTCTGAAAAAATATTGACAAAACTCATGTTCTAAATATATCCTCATTAAATAGGAAGCATCTGAGCTTGTAGGTCTCACAAGCACATGCACATTTTTTAAAAAAATGCACCAACACATAGATTCAAATTTAACCAATGTTCTAAAAGATGATATCCAATATTTACTTTTTTAGGGTGGGTGACTAATGGATGCTCAATCTAAGCCACTGTCTACTGAATTGACTTGAAAAAAATCCTGTTGAATTCAGTGAGAATTTACTGAATAGCTTTGCCTGGAACTGGCTGGGGTTTTTTGGTTTGGGGTTTTTGGTTTGGGGTTTTTTTGTTGTTTTTTGTTGTTTTTTTTTTTAATAGGATCTGAGCATTCAGATTCCTATTTAAGTTCTATCAAACCTGCTGCCCCTACGTGAGAGTTGATACCTAATTCTCATCACCCACCTTAGGAGAGTTTCACTGTTAAGCCAGAGAATACTGGTGTGTTCTGTATCCACTCTTTAGAAAATCTTAATCAAAAGATTACTCTTTAAAGGCAGCCAATGTTGCAGGAAATCTCATTGGAGCTTTGCTCTCCTTAAGTGCATTATCTAGCTGGAGTACAAACTTAAAAGGTTAAGATGTTAACCTTGGCTTTGCACTACAGATACTCTTCTACAAATAATGATAATGCAATGCTGAGTTTTCTTAAAACGAGGAGGGGAATGAAGCAAACACCTTTTTGACTGAAAAACTGTTTCACAAGTAAAAAACTTACAAAAGCATCTGTTCTAAAAAACAAGAAAGGCTTTAGTTCAGTCCTTCTGAATAATCCTGACACATTCGTACCATGCTAGTTTGGGAAGTACTTTATGTGCTTATATCTATCACTACACAGGTGTAGATTAAGTATGTGCCTAATTATTTGCTGTTGAGTTTAGTGGTACCCAAACATGTCTCAAGTGTTGCCCTGAATCACGGCCTAAGTGCATAACTTCAGCAATCTACTTTTGGCCAGTCATTATATGCAGATTGTAAAGACTTAACACATGTAACTGGTACATAACGAGCACAGTCATCATTAAAACTTCTAAAGAAGGGCTCTCTGTGTATAACGTATTCAGGACTGACTGCTGGGTTTGGTGTTTTGTGTCTGGGGCTTTCAGTCTATTTCAAGTGAAAATATATAATTCTAGGCCACTCTTCCAATACATCACAGTCATTTTCTGCACTTTAGTTGTTTTTCTCTCCATTTTTCCCACAAAATAAAACATCATTACAGCAGGTTTAAAGTGCACTTTAGTGCCTGCAATCTTCCCATGCTATTCTTTAATATTTCATCATTAAATAGCAAAATAACCTGATATGATCCTAATTTAGTGCCAATTACACTGCATTGATCAAAGTGACCTTTTCATACTGGAGCACAAAAATCAATCCAGCTGTACAACAAATGTCAGGGGGATGAGAGCAACATATAATCTGTGACAATCAAAACATTACTTACAAATGAAATCACCAATGACCTGCATGCCAAGGCAATTTCTGCATAATGTGCACTGGTTTTGTTTGCAGCTTTTGTTGGGATTTTTTTGTTTTGTTTTGTTCCCCACTGTCTGCTGCCAGACATAGTTGTGCTATTTCAGAGTTTCACTGACAATGCTGAAAATGGTTGAAGCTCTATGACTGGTATCAAAATAACCACACAAAGTGACTATAATCTGTAATGCATCTTGAATGTTCCATGAAGTGTAGTTCTGTGGACCCAACAGCCAGACTGCCTTCCGACTCTTTTAATCACATAATAAAGCTATTTAAACTTCAACTTGCTTTCAGTTCTGTTCATAATTAATCAGGAATGATTCCTCCATTGCAAAAATCCTTACCCACACCCAACAAGATTTAAATTGATTCATGAATCTGCAATTCATGAATCAAAGCTAAAACACAGTGTAGTTAAATGTCATTTAAATCCACACTTTTCAACCATTCCACTGTTGTGAGCATGTCACGACACAGGAAGATCTGAAACTGTATTTAAACTTTTGAGGTTTTCTTCAAACATGTAAACTGTTGGGGTCTTGGGGCCTTCAAGCATGTAGAGTTCCAGCATGTAAACTGTTGAGGTCTTCTTCAAGCATTTAGCCCTACAGAAGCAGCTGGGACTCCACAAGGTGAAAAATCATCTCCTCCAATACCTGAATAAAACTTACAGGATTTGGGAGCTGAGATCTGCCAATATCAGCTTGTGAGGTCATGGCCGAGAATTTTAATCGCTTCATGTTTTGGCTGTGTTCCTGTAAAATAGAGGTGGTATTTATACTTCGCTCTTGGCGTTTGTTTTTTTTTGTCTTTTTAGATCTCAACTGGATGCTCCTGGATGATAACTTAATGAGCAGAGCCTGTTTGTTAAATAGCTGTGCCATGGCCTTATTCAAGATAAGGAGTGGGATCTTGAAATACATTCAGTTCAAATTCTTTGAAAATGTTTTACCTTATTTTGCAAACATGCTTGGTAAAGGACTATCTCCCAAGAATTGAAGTAATTCCCCAGGGTTGGGGTTTTTTGTTTGTTTGTTTGTTTTGTTTTGTTCTGTAGTCTATTCCCTAGAGAGAATGTGTTCTCATTTGAATAATTTATCCATAAGAAAAATCTCCAAGGCCTGGATATTTTCCCTGCTCATGCACACTAATTTGCTAATCAACCAAGAATGAGAGAGCATGGGAAAACCTAACTCTTAATATTGGTCTCAAAAGTGCTTGTTCTTCCAGATGCTTTAAGTTCAGATCCAAAATAGACAAAAAAATAATTAGGGAGAGAGATTCTCAGGGTTTTATCATCCCTATTACTGTTCTGGGGGTCACAAAACATTTCCTTTTACAGCATTTCACTGATAATGAGACTGTATAGTCTCAGATAGGAATACCTAAAAAGGGGAAGCTAGCTGTGCTTCCTACCTCATAGGTGAATGAAACTTTTGGTGCAGGACTTGAGAGCCTTGGAGGCTTCTGCATCATTGTTAAGGGGCCCTTTTGTGCTTTAAAGAAAAAAGCTATAATCTGAGGGCTTTCATACAAATTTGTAATTTTTTTGCTTGCTAACTTTCAATAGTATTTGTTAGAGACACAGTACGTGTTTCACTTACCAAGCTGATTAAGCTACGATTCTTTCTCTTGGCCACAAAACAAGAATATCTCTCTCCCTAGAAAGTCCGTTAGCGAACATGATTTACGACTGACACTTCCACAACTCTGTATGTAGCCCTGGTAAGAACTAAATAATATTCAAGAGCTGGTTATGAACCAAATCCAATTCATTTCACGCTGATGCAGAATTGGTTTCAGAATAATGTAAAGGAGCAGTATGGGCAGACTGTTAAGGTGACTCCCTTATATTTAACATGTTCTCCAATGCAATTTGCAGCTTAACAGCCTCACTATAAATGACGTGATTAAGTTTTATACATTTCTGTATATTTGATGTATTTACCCAAATGCAGCTGTCGTTTTGTATACTGTTTCAGATGCTTAGAACTGAATCAATTGTTTGGAGTAATCACAATTTCCAAAGACAATTTTTTTTTCAGTGTTAAGCTGTAATGCAAACAGGAACTAACAAAGTAAGGATGAATATCTAGATCTGATTTTTCCCATCACCATGTGAAAATTGTAAATTATATTGACCATTAAAGAATCACTTTAACAGATTCATTAATTCATCATTTCTGGCAGATATAATCAATTCAATATTTTGCACCACTACATTCAAAATATTGGTTCAAAATAGCTGCTCCAACTCAACCTCTATAACGTCCAGCTTATTCTGTAAAACCAAGATCGTTACTTTCTGTCAGCAATTACCCTGAGCCAAGTGGGAGACAATTTGTCTGATGTAACCAAAACCAATCAGTGTTTTGACTGACTGGCATTTTGATAATAGATTCTTTATTGCATTAAAGATTTATAAATGGGAATATACTTCATAATGGACCATACAGGGCTCAGTATAAAATGCACAGTGTTTATTGAGTAAATAAGATTATGTATATACATAAATATGTGCGTATATGTGTATATATATACACATATATATTTATATGTCTTAATTTATAGCCTAACACATACACAGTAGGTGTCTCAGGTACAAAAAGCCTTTCTTTCATTCCATAGTAAAATATAAGCAAAATGGCATAAATAAGCAGAAAAATTGTAGGTCTGACCTATTCAGTACAGTTTATCTCAAAGTCTGGGGTCTTCTTCAACTTGTTGCTAACCGGACTTGACCAATACGTGCAACATGATCACTCGTCACTAAAACATAGAGCAAACTGTGAATTTAGACGACAGTTCAGGACTAACTCTGAAGTCAGGGCTGAAAAGAAAGAATGCCTCAAATAGCTTTTTTAATAATAGGAAGCCAATGAATAAAATTAAAATTATTTTTTATATTAAATGAACATATATGACCCTTACACTTTAATACGTTATGGAGCCTATTCGAACATTTAACAGAGTTTTGAAATATTTAAGCCGTAGATTGCTAGGGCTGCATTCTGCTGTCTTGGGCAATACATTACCACTGTGCTGGGTAATGCTATCTCTAAAGCTTTTATTTTTTAGCATAAAAGGTACTTAAAATTATTAAGTTTCTATTGATTTTGAATGCCACAATTTCTATGAACATCTGATTTCTTTCTTATCTGTGTTCTTTTAAATCTATACGTCCAAATTGCATTCAGAAATTTAATCCTCAGACACTACAGAAAACTAATCGTTTGTCCACTCTGGTTATAAACCATACCTTATTAGGGAAAATAAAATTTTCTGTGATCTCAGAACAGAAAATTATTAACTTAATTCTTTACAAATTGCTCAGGAGATAATATCCAATAATCCATTAAGAACATCTTAATCAATGTCTATCACTGTAATGTAAAGCACACTGATAAGAGTATGCCTGTTACTGGTTAAGAGTACTGCTACAGCGGTCTGTATGAATTTCAAAGAACTTGAAACTAATAGATTTCTAATGTATCAAGCAATTAAGTTGGTTGAAGAGGAACAGCTGAGGTATTTTGTATGCATAACGATCTGAGTCAAAATATATTAACAGCCACAAGTTTGAAAGTACAATAAAGTAATATCTCACATGTAATTAGAGAAACTAACTTCACTTAAATACGTATATAGACATTTACAGTTCACTTGGCCCAACCTAAATGTTGTGTGCTTCAATGGAAAGATTCTTACCAACTTCACTGGGCTTTATGGAAGACATTTGCAGTTTGGTATTACATCTTTCCTTCAAAAAAACACAAACAAATAGCATTTTAAAAATAAAGGATAGCTTTCACAGGAAGTGAATAGGACCTGTCGCACTTACACTTTTGCTTTAAGTGTGTCTCGGAATGTTTGCTGCATGTGTATTTGTGCACTAGAAAATCCTAAGTGACCTGGAGCAGATTAAGTGATTATAGTGTGCAATTCAACAAATTCCAGAAACACGTTTCAAGTCCTTGAGTCACTCACATGTTGTTCAACTGTTTATACAGTGTGAAAAATTGCTGTATGACAGGCATGCAGAATAAAGCTATTCTTACCAAGAGGGTAAGAAGTTTTGTGTGTCTTCTGCTAAACTGACATCCCAATCTATCTCCTATCCCAGCATATGTTCTAAATAGTTCCTTAAGTTCCTAATGAAGTAGAAGTAATTCAGGAAAGGAAATAAGTCTTTAATCCTTTCTAGCTAGACCTTTTTTCAAGTTCTAAAATAATTCTTCCCTTTTATGAAATATCACCTGTATCAGGATATTTGTGTCCCTGAGCACAAGTAACCACACTTTCTTGGGAAATGTAAAAAACAAAAGGTTAATTACATGAAATAAAGTAATTTCCTCCTTTAACAAAAAAGGGATATCACTTTAAAAAAGTCTCCTTTTCAGCCATACAAAGTCTTCTTCCAGTCTGAAGAGAGCGAGCTGTTCTAGGAGTTCCATTTGTATAAGAAAATAGGTCTAAATTGATTAAACTAATCATTTTATTCTAACTGCGCTTTTTAAAGACAACTGCTGATTGCATGCCCCTTTTGTAGCTGTAGCTGAGCCTGAGATGGTACAAAATAACCATCTTGCCAGTTGTCACTACTATTTGCTCATTCTTTAATTAAACATAATATATAAAACCGTATAATTTACATCTAATTGGGAAGCATCTTCTTTAGTCAGAAGGCAGCATGAACTGATGGCATAAGTAGAGACTTGGGTGTCAACAGGTCCTGAGCTATACTCCGAGTGTACTGGAGAATCACGGCTGGCCTTGTAAAGGTTACTTAATCTTCAGGTTTAAGAACCTCATGTGCTTAAGGAGGATAATTTCAGTTAACCGTTGGCTTCATGAGTGTGTTGTGAGAGTTGGTTAATGTCTGTGTAGTGCAGACATTAAAATAAAATAAAAATTTAGCACTGACTCGCAGGAGCAGCATGATGTGATAACAGCAAGGTTGTGATAAGCCTGGCCTTTAAATAAAGTGGAAGAAGGCCTGTAGCTGAAGGGTTGTCTTAAAAATAAACACCAAACAATACAAAAACCTGTGTTTCACAGTCATGGTGTGGTTTGCCACACAGTTTTGTTTTACTGAGTTTAGCAGGAGGTGAATTGTAAACATAATAATCAAACTTCATGAAATAACAGGAGTAGGTTTAACGAAGGAGAGACCGGGAGTCACTCAAACAGCTGTGCCTGGTGGAAGAGAGGCATGGGGTTAAAGTCCTCTCCACACTGGCTGAAAAGAGGGTTAGCTCTCCAGGAGACCTGACACAGGCTCACAGCAAATTCAGAAACATTTTTAGTTGAATGTTGGAGGGGCTGGGAGAATAAGCATACAGCTTTATTCAGTTCTTCCTGCAAACATCTTCACGTCAAAACTCAGCATTGTTATTTGACAAAATATGGCATTGGTAAGTCAACAGGTTAATGAAAACCGTGATGGCCCTCACTCATCGTGTGTTAAAGTAAACTGCAAGTATGAAGGAAAACTGGTGATTCAATGTAGATTATCAGCCACTCTACTTTAACCTTCTCTGTATATATAGCAACTCAGAGTGTACACATAAGCGGCATATACATTATTCAATACAGCTCCAAAACCAACTGTTTTACCAAAGGCAGCAGCTTTTGTATAGCCAGAAATCAGCTGGTAATGAGTCATTGTGTAGTGTAACAGGCCAAACTTTTTTTTTAGATAATGCAGTATACTTTGAAAACTTTATATTAGCATGAAATCTCAAACTGCTCTTTAAAGTGTCTCTTTTTTTCCACAGAAAGACCCAAAAGGAGGAAACTCTGGAATCAAAGGAACAATCTATTATTATTCATGATCTGGTATACCTATTATCAGCAGTGCACTTAACTGAACAGGCCAGCATCCATGCTGCAGTCTAAGTTAATCTCTTGCTTTTCTGATTGAGAGCTCTTTTTCTCAAACAAAGGAAAAAGCATTAAGGTAAAATATGCCCAAAGGTCCTTTTATTGCATATAAAAATTATCCAGGACCCTTTTCCTACACATGGGAATACACACGCTGTTAAATTCAAGACAATGAAAATGACTGCTTGTGTACCGACAAGGAAGTGGCACCTGTATTTTGGGGATAATATCTTTCTCATCATTAGACTAAAGCTTTACCAACCATGAAACTTTTCGATTTTTCTCTTTTTTGACACAATATGCATCATGGTTTGCACATGCTTTATGTTTTGGTCTCCAGGCGCACTCTTTCCAGGGAAATTCTCTGCAGCTAAAGAGAATTTGTCACAATCTGGTAAAATTACAGAGCAAACCTCTCTTATGCACAAGTGTTTTACGAGCTAGACAGTTCACTGATACACAGAGGCAATGCAGAAGTGCCACAGAAACAGAATCTTCTCCATATACCATGCCCTGCCCCCTCTGAAAATTAAACACTAACTAAAGCACAGTGTAAAGTGAGGCAATTAGCAGACCTCTACACCCTGCAGCTTGATCCTGTATTATCCTGCATGTCATAGAATGAATCAAACCTGTTACTAGCTCAGGTCCGTGTGCCCGTATTACACATACATGAGCCTCAATTCACTAGCAGTTGCCAAACTTCTAGTTACCAAAAATTGCAAGTTACCAAACCAACACATCAAACTCCTTTGAAGAGGTGACCAGGCCTTTGACCCCTGTGCAAGCACAAGCCGGACATTTCGTTGGGGACAGGTACCAGTGCTGAAGAAACGGGACCAAACAACAGACAGAATATGATTTTGCCAATGGCATAACTATTGTGGTAAACCCTCATTTTGGTTTTTATGCTCCACTCCTCTACTCTTACTACACGTAGCTAAAGATCCAAGCTGGACAATATAGGAATGCTGGAACACCTGAAAATTAACATTCACGAAGAGATATAATAATACACAATAGACTGAAACAATAACCGGAACTGAATTAGAAAGAAAACTTAAGCACAAATACCCTTATTCAAGTTATGACCATCTGGGGCTTGAATGCAAGTTTTTGCCTAGTACTGCGTTAAGAAACACTCTTCACACCTTGCCCTTGATGCCAGGATGTCCAGTTTCTGTCTCATGCATTGTCATCAGCTGATTTCTTCCAAGTAGTCCCTGAAAAACTATAGCTGTCACGAAGAAAGATGGATGGTCCAAAAGCAGCACTAGTTAGATGCTATGCAGCTCACTGCAGACTCAGGCATCTTTTGGGGACAGTTTTCTCTGTCTACAAACCTACCTCCTTGCAGCCAAGATCACACAAGGGCTCGACGAGGGGCTGGGGAGGGAGGAGTTATGTGCAGCTTAGGCTGCATCTGCATGTGTTGACTCTCCTCACAGCATGGCAGTTCATGCAAGCACACAAGCCAGAGATTAGTTTCGCCATCTTTTGCATCTACAAATAACTTCACCATTATCTCAATACTTCCATAATAAAAAACATTGGAAACCTGTGATTCATCCCTTTACTGCCTTCTAGGGCAAAATCAAGAGGAAAATTGAAGAACTGCAGAAGAAAAATATAAAAATACAAAATAACAATAACAAAAATAACAGATTTCAGGTTCCCTTTTACTTTTGTGACTCTTCACGTTTATGTCTTATTTCTCCAGTTTTCCTCTGTGACTACTCTACTTTCCCATTTACTGATATCTGAAGTAAAAAATTTGAGAAAACAGCCAATCATTATTAAACTCACACTTTAAAAAAAATATCAGAACTGCTGATTATTTGTTTTGATTCCAGCACTATTTTTATCTAAAGCTGCCCTTTCATTGTTGGGAAAACATATCATTTTTCCTGATATTTCATACACACGTTATTGGATTTGGCCAGGAATTTTCTGATTAAATTGATCCATCACACTCAGATCTTTTGAGTAACATATCCATTATGACACCTTTTCATTCAAAAAAGATTTGCAGCTTCAGAATGGAAATACTGGTGAAAATACACCTTCATCAACACAGAGCGATTAATAGACCAGCAGAAAGAGCCCTTGGGTTTCACTCAGGATAGACCTGGCTTCAAGTCAGGCTTTGCAGAAGTCAGATAAGAAACCTGAATCTACATTTTATGCAAGTGTCTGTAGCACCATCTCATCTCCAATGAATGAGCAAGTTTTTCTCTCTCTTCCTATAGAAACACTTGTCCCCAGACACACCTGAAATGCAGACAAAAAAAGATATTTCAGAAACATTTATAATTTCATCGTAAAATCAACACATAAAACTTCCAGAATAATGAAACTTTTCAAGTTTCTGATTAGATATGTTGAAGTTAATCGATCAATTAATATCTTTCTCAAAGCAACACGAAGTTCAGTAGCGCAGTTTCCATTCTTCCGGGGTTGGTCTTAGAAGTAAAAGTAGAATTATTAACTACTGCGATGATGGAGAATGGAAAAGCCAAATTCAGTATTACAGAACAACACATAATAAAGTCACAATTTTGCAGAAACTTTTACCTTTTGGAGTATAGAAATCATTATGAAAATCTACTTCATACTTCTGTGGTCTCAGAGCCCAAAGAGTTACATAAAGTTTTGTTTTTTAAGGATCTGGTTGTGCTGGGGGTCTTAGTATTGTAAACATACACACTTCTTCAAATCTAAAAAATTAATGGAAATAAAGATAAATAAATAAAAAAATCAGCTTCTTCTCAATCATGCAAATCAAGTTTCAGCCAGGTTAGTGAGGAATGGAAAGCAGAAAGAAATGTTACTCAGACCTGACAGGTGAGTCAGAATAGTTTTGATGGAATCAGCTAGATACAGTTTTGTGACTATAACTTATGTGAATAATATCCTCTGTCAGCACCGGTGCTCGGCTACAGGCAAGTCAGCGGAACGATGCCCCTTGATGCCACCTGATGATGCGAATTCACTGATCTATTAAAATAACAGTTTTGCATTCTTAAAAATCAGGTACTGAACGTGGACCAAATCCAGGACGTGGCTTAAATAGAAGCATGACGTAGTTCGGGAGACAAACATGCCTTAATGTGAAAACCTCTCTTCAGCCGATGCTCTGTAATTAAGTGCTGGTGGTCACCAGGCTGTACACATTACCTTTAGACAAAAATGCACATGATCTAACACAGCAGTAAGCCTGATTGTAGTAATCTGAGGTGAGTAACAAGGGAAGATATATTGAGAATTAAGCACAGAAGAGAAAAAAAAACCTTGAACTGCTTCTCACTGACTTTACAACCTGTAGTGAAAGCTGTGCATCCTGCGCTGAGCCACCCCTTCCCAGAGGGGTGGGTGACGGGCCCCGGCCGTGCCCGTCTCCCCCCGCCGGCGCACCTGCTGGCCGTGCCGGCCAGGTCCAGCTGACGTGCCTGCTGCTGGCGGGGTAGCCAGGATCAGGGGAATTAGTTCTGCTTGCCTTGGGAGGCCAGCCCAGCCGCCACGGTTTCTATTCAAACTCCCCTCCACCGCTCAAGCTCAACTGGAACCATTTAGTACCCGCATTGTTCTGCGGTTTTTATTTGTTTCCTTCCACTCAAGCACATGTTAAAAAAGGCGAACATAGTAGAATTTTTATATCTCC
>VZSZ01006701.1:215429-257207 GCA_013398815.1 Ibidorhyncha struthersii | reverse complement strand
GATTATCTTCTTCCTAATCAAAGGGACAGATGAAAAGAGTGTATTAATAAAAGTTCCCCTTCAGGAAGATTGGAAATGAATGATTAGTAAAATACACCCAATTTTACTTATAGACCCCCCTCACAGAGAGGCATCTGTGAAGGGCAGGGATGCCAGAATAGTGGTGGGGACTCAGGCATCTGGAAGCTGTTTGCGATATGGATTAGAAGTCAGGCTGCACACAGATACTGCCTCCAGTCACAAAAGCTTGCTCTGTGGAGGGGAAAAATATATGCTGCGTGTTTACAGTGCTACTTTTTCCCTTTGCTTGTTATCTGTTTTATTTCTTCCCTCGCTCCCCTCTCCCCGCACCATTCATGTGCAATTATGTCTGCACAGATATGCCAGCTGGTGGGGCTTGTTAACCATACCCACCACGCCAACGTCTAGGAAAAGGGGAGAAGGAGACGGGAGCTGGGCAAACAACACTGCATTGTGCTCGGGACTGGGGCATTATCTGCTCCCTGTTGCCAGGGCCCACCGATCAAACCGGGCAAAACAACCCCAGCGCTGGAGGGAGTAGACTAAAGATACGCATGTCTTCAGCTTGTACTGTATCCACCAGCATATTTAAAAATGAGGTAATTCACAGACGCAAAAACTCCAAGGGGTTTTAATTAAGAAAAGATCTGAAACTTTAAGTAAGTTTAAAAAGAGTGTTATTTTCCACACAATTATGGCTTTACCAGCATGAGTCTACGATGGTCACATTGTTTACAAGCGTTCGAACCAAACCGTCACAAAAAAATCATATGAAACCTGAGAACCATTCTAGTGAATAATTCTATCATACTTGTCTTGCTAAATAAATATTAAACACATTCAGAGATACTACTTTTAAATCTTTCTAATGATAGGCTTTTCAGCAACTTTCTGCCTGTTAGATCAATTTTTTAGGCTCAAAATCAAATAAGTAAAGAAGTATAAGATAATGCTACTTAAATTCTACATGCATACGTTAACACTTACATTAACACAGTATCCCACCTGACCGCGAGTGGGCACAGGATCAGCACTTTAGACCTTCAATCCATCCAGTTCCCCTGGGCTCAGAAGAAATAAAATCAAACCACTAAACCACTTCAAAAAACCGTCTAAGTGAATTTTTAAATACAAAGTATTATTATTTTAAACTCAGTTGCTTTCAAATCCAGATTCACACGCTATGTTCCAAAAGGATAAAATGTTCTTCCCTCTCACATCTCCATTTCGAAGAAACTCCATTCTGAGGCAAGGGCTTTTCTTTACCTCATTTTTTAGCAGCGATGTAATCAGGCATTGAGCTGAATCTAAAATTTAACTTTTTTTAGGAGCTGAAGGAAAATATTTCTGAGGCAAATAGATTTTTCTGCAAGCATCTTTCTGAATCTGTCAGCATTTTTGATTATTAGAGAAAGCAAAAAGGAAAATTAATTGGAAGGCAGTACCACAAAATCATTCAAACATCTCCAAATAATTTCAATTAGAGCAGTAACATGGTAGGACTGTACTATTCCTACTGCAGTAAATAAAGCACGCTATTGCAGTAAATCCAAAATTATTAGATTTAAACACATGACACTGGATATTCATTTTAGACCTACTGGATTGTATTAGATATGTATTTTAAGCCTCTTAAATGCTTATAGGTTAGATTTGCAGGGCATCTCTTCTTTTAGAGAAAGGACTGCAGGAAAAACATACCTTGTAAACAACATTCTTAATGTCATTTTTGTATGTCATTTCTACAGAAAAAAATATTAAAAAATAACAGACATTTGTTTCCAGAGAACAGAATGATGACAAAACTGGTGTCACACAGGTTTCCTTAGGATGGGTTTAAGATGATCCCATGTCACCTGAGTAGAGAGGATTTCACTGGTCACTGCTCATTAGTGCCAGCAAAGTTTTAAAATAACACCCCACTATTGCACATTCCATATCTGTTACTATTTGGAGAACTCTTTTAAAAGTATTAGTAGTTCTGATTATATCAGTCTTCCATGGCAGTATGTATTTACTGATGCAAGCCTTCTTGAAACAGAAAATCACAACACGTTTAAAACATGTCTAAAAGCATGAAATACTTTTCTATGTATATGTGATGTATTGTAGACTCAATACATTATGTTGCATCTTCCCAAATACAGACATCGTGTATACCATTTCTTAACATAAAGTAGCTACCGTCTTTGCTTCAGTAGTACAAACTCCCTTTCTTTGCTGTCAGCAAGAGATGCAAAGTTAAAGCTGTTCTTAAACTGGAACAAAGATGAAGTAGTGTCCAACTAGAGCAATGTTTGCAAGCTGCTACAACGTTGGAAAGTTTCATAGTTGAAGGAAAAAAGAAAACATTGTCTCAGTAGGTCATTGTTCAGATTTCTGTGAAGAAGTCCCAGGGGAAGAGAGAAAAGGCTGGGTTTTACTGTGGTGCGGTTTGGTGGTGTTAAAATTACAATATGTCTCTGTTCCAGACAGTGCGTAGGTCAAATAATGACAGGTTTTCAAAGCATAAAATCTCTAACAATATTCTCAATTTTCAGGCACCTCTGACAATCTCACCTTCATTAGGACTTCTCTGCATTCAGTGCGTACACCAAGGGGATTCCCGTGAACACCATTTTTAAAAGAACAATTTATAGCTAAGGAACTAGTGCATTTTTTTCTGAGAAGGAATTGTATTTGCAAAAAAACAATAAAATGGTTGAAACTATGGAAGATAAAATTAACTTTCATATCAAAAATAGATTTAGGTTTTGTCTTTGTGCCTTTTTACAGATAAAATAATAATTTCATAGGATGAGAGGCATTTTTGAATGGAACACTCACTTTTTCTTATGTTTATTAAGTCATATCGTCTTATGCCAAGAAAAATATTTTCAAAATCATATCAAGAAAATAATTTTTAGACGTGATTTCTATCAGCTGAAAATATTTTTTCTTCTTTGGAGACATCTAGATAACACATTTACAGAATATGGAATATAAGAAATATCCCAGTCTTAAACTTTCTTTAAATAAAAGTTCTAAATACACCATGTATCATGGCTCGATGTGGTAAAAAATAATTTTTGAACATTTTTTGTTCTCTTTGATTCTTCGTTGCCTAGTTTAGACATTTTACATAAATTTGGACATATGCAATTACACACACGTGCTTAGAGATACAGACTTAAATGCATGATTGCCATATAACCACACGCAATACATTCATAAAATTTTTTACATGCTCCCAAAAAGTTGATTTTGTGCATTTATGTAGTAGATGGAGTGTTTGCATTTTCCTTTCTATAAAACAAAGACTCTATGACTTTGTCAAACTGTTGTTAAAGGGTAACATGTAAATATCACTTGAAACTGCACATGGAAATCGGTTTTTGTGGCCTTCTAGATAAAAACACAGGATTAATGTACCTTGTTAAATACATACATTTTATAGCAAAAACATTCATAAAACAAATACAGCCCCTGCTTCTTTAATTATTAGCATAATATAATGCATATTTCCACAAAACTAAGAAATCGATTTTGTTTTCCCCATTAGATAGAAATGTTTTATACGTTTGATGAATTTGTTTAATCAAATTCTCAAGCAAAACCAAGCAAAATGGCATGAGGACAGCTGAACTAGCTGAACACATGATGATACAACGGGGCTCAGCCAGCTTCCCCATACAGAAATATATTTAACTAAACAAATCACTAACCTCAATGAGGACTGAATGAAAGAAGGGAAGGAAGGAAGAAAGGAAGCAAGCAAGCAAGCAAGCAAACAAACAAATCAATCCAAGAGTGAAAAAGTATTTGAAAGTAAGTTTAACATTCAAACATACTGAAGTGTTTATGTGTGTGCATGTATGCGTATGATGCATGTATGTACATACCTGTATCTATGAACCACATGTACAACATATTTATTTTAGATATGTCTTGACACAGTTTTGTCTGGAGCATTGCAGTTTGTGTCCACAGGGAATATGAATGAAGATCATTAAAGAGGTACATGATTTATTGCTGTGCGGTTGGCCTGCATCCCCTGTTCTGAGCATCCCTTCTATAAACCACCCCCTTCCAGATACAGCTTAGGCATTCTGGTTCTGGAGTTACGGTTCTTCTCTCATGATGGTCTGCCTATCCACCTCCAAATGTGGATAAATCCAACACTTTCAAAGGAGAAGGGAAACAGTGTAGGTACTTCCTGTGGTTAAGATTTTTTGACTGGGAGTTGATCAGCATCCTAGTAACACCTTACTCTCTTTCAGCTGTGCAAGAGCCCACCCCCAAAAAATTTGCCCTATTTCTCTTAAAATATCTACATAAGATGAAAAATGGACTACTTCCTTAATGTGCCTATCTCCAGATTAAAATAAATAAATAAATAAAATCCTTGCTCTTATTTCCTTAACAAGTCTTGTTTAAAAATTGATTACTGTCAGTATGTAATCTAACAGTTCTCTGTTTTCAAGTGTGGTGATGAAGGAGTGAAGCTCTTCAGTCTTTTTCTTCCCCTCCTTCTACGGTCCTGAGCACAATTAGTACCTGTTGCCTTTCAAAACTCCTTTTATGGACTACCAGCAGCACGGCTTTTGCATTGTACCTGTTTGTATTGCCTTTTGCATCAGTTGGCATGCCCTGAGTGCTTTGCTATTTAAAGTGAAACTGAAGTGATAAAATCTCGTCTTGGGTACTGTTCTCTATATATCCATACACATATCTCCCCACAATGCTTTTTATCAAAATCTCTTGAATTGTCTACAGTGTCATTAATTTTTCAAGCATGAAAAAATAAATTAAAGATATTTTTCTGTGGGAAGAACATATTATTCTCTATTCCTCAATAGTGCAAGACATAACACTCATGGTCTCTGTGGTTAGCTGTCTGTGCTTGCCAATGTGTATAATTTTGAATGTCTTCTAGTTGCAACTTTAACTCTGCATTTCTTGGATTAGACTGTTTGATTTTGGGACAATAAAAATTTCATAGACTCTAACATTTTTCCTACAATATGATATGTACTCTTAATCTAATTTTAAGACAAAAATCAGCAAACAGCAATGTGGTTTTGCTTGGCTGTGATACTTCTCCCAGTGAAAAGGTGTAACATGCAAAGTCTAGTGAAAAGTGCCAAGAAAAAGGCAGATTACAGGACTAAGAGAAGCACTTAACACCTTTAAGCTTAAACCAGTGGGCATCTTTTCACCATCATCAACGTGGATACCTACTGTTAATCTCTCCTTTCTGGCCAAGAAACAATACCATGTATCGATACCATTTATTGTTAATTTTGATCTAACATCCACAATTTCTCCTCTGTTTTTGTGTGGTCTGAGTTAATATATTCACTTGGAGTATATATTAACTGCAAGAAATCTGAAATTTTTAACCACATCTCAAATGCAAGAGATATGAGGAGCAAACCCAAATCATCTACTACTACCTACTGCTCAAGTGCCCCACTGTATAAGTGACACTTTGACTCTGCCATTTAAAAAAAAAAAAAAAATAAAAGGGCTCATAATTTACAAAGAAAGCCAATCCCTAAATGAAGTGTCGCTGATCAGCAGTGGTGCTGGCAGGGTGACATTCCATTATCCCGCCAGGCACCTTGCAATCACGCACAGGGAGCTGCAGAGGGGTGGGCTACGCGGTGACTTGCACCCTCCTCCCCTTGTCCCGACCCATGTGCCCCTTCCTCCTAACCCACTGCTGGCCCTGCACCCACTTGAGATTTCGTCCCATGTGTGTGGGGCGGAGGGGCTGGCTGTTGTGACGGTGCGGTGTCACTTGGGCTGGGTGACAGCCCGTTCTCTGCAGACAGCGCTGTCAGAGAATCACAGACTTCCACATGTACGAGCGAAATTAACTTCTGTTAGTCTGACATTTTCCGCAATCAATACTCACAGGGTCCTTGTCTCTGGGATCAAAATTCATAAATCAAAAGCAGAAAGCATGAAATAAGGTATTTGATAAATCCATTAACTGAAGTGGAAGTGTACTTCTGTCACACTGTTTAAAGACTACAGTAGTGCTGGCAAAAGAGGGAGAAATCTAACAAACACGTTAAGTGAAGTGCTGGCTTGCGTTTGTTTGAATATATGGCTCAATCTCACGAGCTGAAGGCTTTATGCCTAGGCAGCAGACAAGTTGGCTTCCCCGGACTCCACGCTGTGCATGCTGCCTTCAGGAGGCAGAAAACCACCAACTAACCATTTCCTGATGGACAATCCTCCCACTCCAGAACAATCCATATTTAAGATAAAATTGCACTGCAAAACTAAACACCACTGTAAACCACTTTGAACTCACTAAAGCTGCATGAATTTAATGCGCGGGTCATTGTTTTTAAAAGTCACAAGAGAGTTCAAAATAGAGATAAGTGCCCAGAAGTCTTTTGTTACATCTTGCAGGCCAAACACCCAAGTGCCTCCTAAAGCCCCAGTGCCTTCCTGCCAGTACTGTTGGGCACCCAGAAATCTTTTAAAAAAAAAAGCAGTCCTTAACACTAAACCAATTTACTCAGGTTTCGTTAGTGGCAAATTCCACACTACAGGCAAGGACAACTCTAAAAGCCAATGAAGGCTGAAAAGCAGCACATGCCCTCCTTCCCATTCATGTGCACGGTCCTGACTGAGAACAAGAGATGCAACCAGAGGCTTAGGGTACTGGAAAGGTCTGTTGAACTGTACTATCTTCTATAGTGATGGTTAACATGATGAAATATGCAAACAAATAAATCTCCAAGAACTGCATGCCTCCATTTCTCAGCTGGTAACTGCAGAAGGATCTAATTATAAAGTCCAAGGTGACAAAAAGAAGGGTCTGGTCCTTACTGTTATTAAAACCCATTACTATTGCTTTATCCTGAAGCCCCTTTTAAGGGAATATTGTGCTTTTAACACAGGATTGACTCTTAGAATTCTTATTAAACTTAAGGGAAAATTGAAGCGTAATATCAAGTCCCCTCTCCTTGCAAGTCAGTGGGGTTTGAACACAGGGCCGTACCCACACCTGCTGTCATTTGGTCTGGGTCTTTTCAAGTGACAGCAATTCTCCAGCAGCTAAAAATGCATCCCATGGCTGGCATACTCTTAAAATTTACTATAAAAAGATATGTCTGTATTTTCAGCCATGAGTCATGATAAATAATTAGTGGCAGAGGTTTACATTTGAACACAAATAGCATTATTTTAACAGAACTACTTTTCAAAAAATGTATCATAACTGTGTTTGCTGTGATTGAAAACAGCAAGGCTTGCTTGATACGGAAACTGCCTAATGGCAAAACCTTGTACCTATAATGGGATATAAAAGGTAGCAGCAGACAAATTACTTTCATTAGACCATTTCTTTATATCACTTCAAATACCATGACAATACATTTTCCTTCTTTCATGCTGTAAAATGAAGACAAAACGACTGATTTTCTGTATGACAAAATCTTCTTTAAGCATTGCTTCTAAGTATAACTGTGTGATATCAATGAACTTCCTATTTCATAGTTTCTGAAGTTATGAGAACAATATTTTCAGCACATCTTATTCTATACTCAGTCACTACCTATCAACAAATATTTTGATTTTGCTTTCCTCTAATTACAAGCTAGCCAATAATTAGAGCAGGTTTTTTCTATACAGATCTTCTGTCTTCTAAATCTGTCAATAGTTGTGATTTTCTAAGAGTCTGAATGTACTGTAATAGACCTATGAGAAAGATTTTTTTTTGCTGTTATGTGCATTCAATAAAGTTTTTCCCCTATCACTTAAAGAATTCTATTATTTTCTTTTCTGCTCTGAATAATACAGGTCCCCTCGAGAAAACCCCTGTTAGCAGAATAGAAGTCTGCACTTACCTTACAGAATAAAATTATTGGGCACGTCTAGCTTACCTGACTGTCTAGGAGAAAAAAGACTTGTATTTATAGTATCACCCTTGCCGTAGAATCATTCTAAAACTAAAACGTTATTAATATATAGGCCTCTGATATTTACTATTTTACAAAACATCTACATTAACTACAGTTGGGTTTTGCATCACGCAGAGAAGCTTAGCTGTAAGTTTTTGGGGAGCAAAATTTTTTTGCATTTTGGTTACAAGGGACATTTAACCCTATTTCTCAAATGCATCTTTTTCAGGAACTTTTTCAGCACTTTCTCCGGAAATTTGCAATTCCCACCACTGTGTCTTCCCACGGTGGGAGCTGAGAAGCTATAGCGGCTACTCATCCTTTGTGGCTTCCCAAGCAACAAGATCCCCACCCCTTCTAACAGTCAATCTGATTCTCGGTCTGCCTGACTGGCAGGTGAGTGGCAGAGTGAGTGTCCTGGAAAGCTGGAGAAGAAGACAACTCATCCACCACTGGAAAGCCAGTAAGCCAAACAGCGCCATTTTTATTTTTCCCAAAACTGTTCTGTCAGAAATATGTCTTTTTTTTTTCTGCAGAAAGGACATTTATTTTCCATTCAGCTCTTTTCAGTAGTTGCTACTGAAGAAGGAATCCAGTATTACTGAAAGGGCTTCCACTTACTGAAACACAAATTTCAGTACGTCCACTCACAGCAGAATAAGACAATTTACCTTGATTAACACAATCAGTATAGCGGGGAACATGGAAAAACATACTGAGGTTTCCAGATCTGAATCCAGGATCATTAAGTGATCCACCTCTCCAGAAGAGAAAAAACCTAATCGAAAATAGGGTAGAAAGGGGAAACCATTCATAGCTTGCTCTTTTTCTGCTCTCCCTGACGCAGAGTGGACTTCTCAGTTTCACAGTAAAACCAATATGAAAAAAAATCCTTCCCTTTGCTTATATACCCCATCGGCATAGAAGACACTTAGGTCTAGGGAACATGATGCTTCAGTGCATAGCTGGTTTTCATAACATCTTCATGTCTGTATCTCTGAAGAGCCACTTAGGAGAGTGTATGAAAAAACACACTCAGGAACAATCTTGTTACCTAGCAAGCAGCTAACAAGTGGATATGTTTCAACATTAACTTTAAATGCCCCCAGTTTTCAAAATATATGTAAAACTACAGTGAGGTTTTACTTTTTACCAGAATTGCATCTTTCCAGTGTTTTTTTTTTTTTAATCCTCTGTAAAACAGGGTAGTCTGTAAATTTTTAGGCCATGTTGTGTAGAAAAAGAGACAAGTGATTTCTGTTAATGTTATCCAGTACTTCCTGATAACATTCTTTAGGTATGGTGTGTTAAACCCAGAAATCCTCCAGTGGAAACTTACACTGGCCAGCAATGTTGTGACTGGAAGAAGCATAGTTTGTTTTGGAATTGAAGAACATGATCAGTCAAACTTTTTATAAATGCATCTCGTAATTTTTTCTTATTCTATACACTTTTTATACTCAATGAAGACTCTTAGCCGTTGCTAAGTTGTACAAGTAGACATACACAAGCCAGGCATTTGCAAGCCTCTTGAGGCTTGTTCAATAAAACACTGAATTCCTGCAATAAGAAAGATCACTTCAAAGATCTTGTACTACTGAAATATGAGAACTGACCAATTTAAGCTTCCCATTGTATTGTCCCATGTGTTAACATAGGATCTTTTACTCCTTTTCATTCAAAAAATAACTAAAATATCATAACAAGTGACATGGGAATAATTTATTTTTTCTTTACAGAAACCCAATAAAATTACACTGGTAAACCTAGTAGCAAGTTTTTGTTACAAATGGCTTAATTTTTTGCTGTTCATTTTGAGCAAAATATTCTGCTAGCTCTTTGATTCTGGTAATGAATACTACTTCTTTCTAATAAGCTTTCTTTACCCTTCAATAAGAAAGGCTCAAGTGCCCTTTTTTATTTGAGGGGAAATCTAGTAGTATGTGTTGATTATACATACTAAACAAAACCTTACATAGAGTTACAGTACTGAATCTCTTTAAATTATAAAAATTGTTTATTATTGAATAGTATTTCACTAGTACTAAAGAAATGCTTCCTGCTGAATTCTATACTATAGTCCCAAGAAAATCTCTGTTTGGCAGCAGCAATCACTAATATCAAAGCACCTTCTGCTTTGGCTTGCATTTTCTTATACGGATTTCTCTATTGCATCGAAGATAAAAGTTAGACAAGATAGATGCTTACAGTCTATGTGGATGCTGAGACCTTTGTAAAAGTGAGGCAGAAAAGCGGCGAGTCTTATTGTAAACACAAGTGCAGAAGAGCTCCAGTAGTCAGAGCATTTGTCACTGAAAGGCAACAAGAAGATTAATTAGGGGATGAGAAGATTCATGATCAAAGTGTGTGCCTCCATGTGATGTAGAGGGAGTCTCACCTCGGTTCTGGAAACTCAGAGATGAGACAGTTTTCTTGCTTTCTGTTCTAGGCCCCTTTAATTAAAATTCCCACAAAAGATAAAGGTTTAGTATTTTGATTTGGGGCTTTGGTGTATCTCCTGCGAGAAAGCAAATAAGCTCACCTGTTATCCACCCATATTTCTGAGAATCTTCCCATTTTCCCTTTCTTTTTCTCCACACATACTTTTTGAGCAGCTTTATGCCTCCATCATGCAGGAGAGAGGCTGCGTATGTATCGGCTATCGCTTCCCTCTTGCTTCCAGTGCTTTTCCTTGATTTCTCATCTCGATTACTGTGCTACCAGTCAGAGCAGACAAAGAGACCCAACATATGAAAATAGTTACCCTCTCTGCACAGTGTTACAGTTCACTACTCTTAACTGTACCTTATAGCTTCCCTAAAATTAAAATGTAATGTGCTGGTTCTCACTTGTCAAGAAATATGGGAAGCTATGACAATAATCTTTCATTTGTATTTCACCGGACACAGCTGTTCTAAAAACGCACAGCAGGTCAATAGTGTTTTTGCTATACTTCTGCTTTCTAACCTGAAACAAAGGAATAATGGTGAGCTGTCATTTCAGCATCTGCAGCATTCCCTAGCCAAAGTGCAGGGGTTACATCAATACTGAAATAGAGATATCTAGTCATTTTGGACCAGGCTGGTTTTTTTTTTCTTGTAAGTAATGTTTTCTTGTAAGTCATACTGCATTATGACTTTTGAATTGTCTAGAGTTTCACAAAACATGTTAACATCTTATGACTATGGTAGCTACTTTAATGCCTTATACCTTAAATGGTATAATAAAACAGCCCTTAATTTTCTTTAATTTTCTTTAATTTTCTAGGAATAGCTTTCCAAAAGCAAAGATGAAGAAAAGACTTGCTTCTTTGCACAACCAAAACAAAGCTGAAAAGCTAATACAGATCTTTCTCTGAAAACCCGCTATCTCCTACACCTTTGGGGACAGGAGAACACCAGGCAAGCTCTAGGAAGCTCCTGCTGTTCCACTTTCCATTCTGCCCCAGCACACAGTGCTGTTACCAGTCTGCAAGGGCTTACAAGACACGTCAGGAGTTGTGATGTTTAATCACCTTTTTTACACATATACAGTTCACAGTTCTAGCGGTGATGAGAAAATACAAATTGGACATGTCTTACTGTGCTTGAAGGTAATATGCTAACAGTTCTTGCCTCTTCCTTCTGTCCCCAAATGAGTAGCTGATGAGTTTGATGGCAGACTATTAAAATGATTATAATGATAAAGTATTTCAAGCTAGCAACAACAAAGGAGATGGGAGTCCACAACCTAGATGTAGCTGTTGCAAGCATCTAAACTCATTACCTGTTCCAGCTTCAGGCTCAAGCAGAAAGAAGGGAGGTTGGTAATGCATGAGAGCTCTTTGCAAACATTTTACAGTGCCCTGGTGCCTGAATTTGACCGGAAAGCTGTGAGAGAGCTATGTGAGAACTTTTACCTGCTGGATATGACAAGCAGGACAAGAGCTGCTCCTTACCTGCTAAACTGGTATCTAACGTAATTTGGCAATACCAGCAAAAGGCTTAGTCCCTCTCATTGCAACTTTCTAGCCAATTAATATTTGCGCCAAGGACCCCTGCCTTTTGCTAGTAGAAACTTTCACATAGCCACCTACCAAACAAGATCTTGTTGGAAGTGAACATGATGCCCCCCCCAAAAGAGCTGGTTTTAATCCACATCAGTTGCCTGATTCGGTTGCCTAAACTGAGACAGAAGTCTTATGCACAAAAAAGGATCTGTGGGGCCCAACGCAGAAACGAGTTTTGGGAGCAAAGAGAGGAGGAACCCCTCTTGTTGGCAGAGCTTCTGCCTGTGCCTGGTAAAAGTTACCACAAAAGTATGATCTGGATTGTGACTAAAACAGCGTAATTAAGGGTTATTCCTGTTCTTGATGCTAATCCTGAGCCCTTCTTTACACCCAAGTGTTGCTCTGTGATTGCCACGGTGCAGGGCTTGAGTACTGACAGAGAGTACCAGCGCTCACACACGGGATAGGACGAGGGGTAATGGGCACAAGCTTGAACATAGGAAGTTCCATCTTAACATGAGGAGGAACTTCTTTACTTTGAGGGCGGCAGAGCACTGGAACAGGCTGCCCAGAGAGGTTGTGGAGTCTCCCACTCTGGAGACATTCAAAACCCGCCTGGACACTGTCCTGTGCAACCTGTTGTAGGTGACCCTGCTCTGGCGGGGGGGTTGGACTAGATGATCTCCAGAGGTCCCTTCCAACCCTGACTATTCTGGGATTCTGTGATTCTGTGATTCAAAAGTGCTTTTGATTTTCATGCGTGGACACAGTGCAGCATAAGGCAGTTCTGAAATTCAAAAACAAGCTAAATCAACTGCATCTTACCTTACAAGGCCTCGGTGCGTACTTAATGAAGTTAAGATTTCAGTAAGAAATGGGAATGAAATTGTGCTTGCAAGAGAATCATTTAGTTCACTTATTGATGCCTACGAGGTAAAGTGCACTTTTCTCACTATGCTTATCTTGATAACTATATGTTGACTTAATTTTTCTTCCTTTAGGTAGTCTAATATTTTAAAAGCTTTTTCCAATCTGTGGTTGAATATTTATTTCAGCTGATACTCCGTGAACCACCTGAGCACATTTAAATGCCATCCACTGCATACAAACACTGATTTCCTGCTAGGAGATGAGGGAGCTGCAGCAGCTACACTGTGTTATTGTACCACAGTGGCAGGCTGCCAATATGTTCATTCACATTTGTAATTTCTGTCACTTGTGTAAAAGACTAACAATCACGTGTTATTAGAATAAAATATTTTGATAAAATTTCAAATGTTTATCCAAGACACTTGTATCACTTTTCCTTGAAATCCTGTGATGAAACATTCCTCTGTTACACAAGCGGTAAAAAAAAAGCCCAAACCCACAAAATAAACACCTGGTTATACTTTTATTTGCAAGCATTTTTTCTATGATGGCGAAACAATTTACTGGTTACAAAAAAAAAAAACAACACAGAATACTGTATGGTACTCATGGGATTTTTACATGGATGAGTGACCGTTCTAGTTAAGTAATGTCTTTTTCACAGAAACAGAAAATAAGTGCATGAAAATAGCAAATCTTGGTTTGAGCCAAGACCGGTGTAGATTTTTTCATAAAGTTCCCTTGTAGACCTGCAACAATGCAATTGCCTAGAAGGGCTGCTATTGTTACAGCTACTATGTAGATAATGAATGAGTGTGACACAAGATACTAGTGAAGTGGAAAACAAGGGGTTGTTGGCACAGGCCCCATGTTCTTTTTACAGGACAATTAGAGACACTCTGCATTGTCAAAACACTTTTCAAGAGTTAGTCACAAGTTTGAGGTACTTTACTTATGATTACTATTGGCAAAAGGTGAATTCGATTTTCTAAAAGTGTGCAAGTGTTTTAGCATAATTAGTCTAAAATAGCAAACATTATGTATATTTATTAGAATTTCATGACAAATAGAAATAACAAATTAAATGCAGGTAAGTTTTCTACCTGTGTCATTTCAAAGTTTTCCTTGTTTATACACAGGAATTCAGGCAGTACTTAACCGGATTCTGCATATAATGGGCTGCTTGTAGGAAAAGAAAGGGGACTGTATACTTGGGCAGCGCTCTCCGGACTCTTGCTGGACTGTATTATCAGTATGTGGTGGCATACGGCGTGCGTGCCAACCCACTGTTTATCATTTGCATCTCCCCTTTAAAGAAGCTGAGCTGGAGTACAGTAAACAGTGTGCATAGAGTTCTTAAGCACAACTCATTTGCACAATTATTTTATTGTTATGCACGCAATTATATTAAATGTTAATTGGTTTACACCTCCACTAAACAAACCTAGAAAACTTAACCACCCCCTCCTTCTTCAGATTCTTCATTTTTTCCCTACTGTAAGGTCTATGCACTTAACACATGCTGCTTTTATTATAAACCTAATCCTAAGGCTAAGAATAATTTGTTTTTCTAATAGAAAGCTCTATTTATCAGTCAAAAGCTATCTAAGCACCTAAGAACCCTACAGTATTTCTCAGTCTTCGGTCTGTGGATGCAAGAGTACTTTAAAGCATGACCTTCACTTGGGAGCAGCAGCGGATCATCTCAGTGGCAACTCGCTGGGACCTTGTTTAAGGGTGTCTCTTTGAAACACAGCGTGCGTGCTGCCACTGCACCCATTTCCTTTCTGCGGGGTAAGCTTGCCACCATATGGAAACCACATGGATTACTTAGTGGAGGTCGGGCTAACACTGATAGCATAACTAGATTTCCTGTCTCAATTGTAAGAAGTTCGATGGAAAAGAAAATACACAGTACAACTGCAGGAGAGGAAACGTGGCTCTTTGTGAACCCTCCTTTGTACTTTAATACCAGCCTGAGCTGTGCATTCAAGGCTGAGTCCTGAATGGGTATCAGCTAACCATTTTTATGTTAAGGACGATCAACTGATTAGTGGTTTCAGTAAGTACAAATGCTGAAAAAGTCAAATGTGTATACAGATTTTTTGTTAGACGTTCCTTTTTTTTTCCCCTACTTACACTAAAAGAACAGATCAGACTCCAATTTTAGCGATACTGCTTAAATAACATAATTTTATTTAAGGCAGTAACACCAGATTTACAGAAGGGTAATGTAGTTCCAACTTTCTTTCTGTAGAGTGCTCAATGTTTTCCACACAAACAATTTAAGAAGTTGTTTGGCACTCGGAATTCAAATATATTACTTCTCCGGGCATGACACAAGAATTACAATCACAATTAATGGCATGTCGATACTTTTTAAAGAAAAATATTGATGTCCAATGGGTAATCAGGCACTTACTAGATACTATGATCATCTTTCAATGAATGCCATCCATCTAAACTAGACGCTCAAGCTACACCAAAGTTTTGGAGAGGAACGTGTGGAAAAAAAATGTGGATTAGCACTGAACTCAAACACACAGAGTACACAAACTGCTATATCTTGCAGATAACACTTTTCGGAAATAGTCTCATGATTGATAAAAACTTCAAAAATCCTTCTTGGTGTTCAAATGAGTTGGCAAAGAGGGGGCAAGTGTTTTGTACTTCTTTTTTTTTCTCATAATTTTCCAAAATGAAAAACAGTTAAGTTTTTTCCACTCGGTGGCCTATTTTCCTCATTATATATCAACGTGTAAAATGTAACTACATTTTCATATATAGCAATAGCATATATAGCGTAAACATGTAACTTCAGCATTCTCCAGCATGATTTCAAAGCAGTTCTTGTTACCAAATTTTCGC
This sequence comes from Ibidorhyncha struthersii, assembly GCA_013398815.1. Taxonomy (NCBI): domain Eukaryota; kingdom Metazoa; phylum Chordata; class Aves; order Charadriiformes; family Charadriidae; genus Ibidorhyncha; species Ibidorhyncha struthersii. The sequence continues at coordinate 241,559 of VZSZ01006701.1, read as the reverse complement.
AAATAAAGAATAGCATTTAATTAGATTTATGAAAATCTATTGTTTTGATTTACAACCAGAGATGACTAGCCTTTAAAAACCTGGTTCTCTGGCCAAAGCTTTCACAAACTGGCCAATGATTTCTACGTGCTTTTAAGCCCTACAGCTTTTAAGACAGTGGCATAAAACTGTTCTTCCCCAAAAGGCAACAAACACTCCCAATAGGTAGTGCCAATAGTTAGGTTAATTACTAGAACAAGGTCCTCCACGTACCTGTGACAGAGGGTAAGTATCACCAACTATCCACATACTTGATGTATACTGCTGTGTATATCATCCCACACAGGTCTATACTCAAGGCTTCATTCATAGAGCATCACACTGGAGTCATGCAGTCCAATATTTATATTTATTTATTTGTTTGAAAATTCATGTGCAGATATGTTTCAGTGCATGGGGGCTACCAGACTGCCATACAATTTTTCCATAAACTGATGAAATACTATGATTATCAAATGAAAACATGAAACAGGAGACAGCGAAAGGTACGATTATAGCACAGTTATATTAAGCTCCTGGTGACAGCAATCTTTACCTTTTACAATAGTAAAGATGGTGAAAAGACTTCTGAAAAGTTTACCATTTTCATGGGATTTTTTAGAATGAAACCTTGAATGTAAATGATTATGATTATAAATATTTTTCTCTTGAAAACAAAAAATCACGGCAATGTATTTTTCAGTTACATTTTTCAAAACTATTTTCATCTTGATCTAGACATTTCATTGAAAAACATCTGTAAATATCTTTAAAGCACAGAAAGAAATGAAACATCCAGACAATTTGCAAAATTCTTCTTTTCCTTACAAATCTCCCATCACTGAAAAAAACCCAAACCCCATTATTCCTTCCCTGAAAGATTTCTTCATTAAAAAGGAAGATTTTTGCCTTGAAGGGACAGGTAATGCGTCTCAATTTTAATATGTTAATTAATTGCCAGATTATAATTTCTATGGAATTGAATTTGAATTCCACATTAATATTTAATGACTTAACTAAGACTAATTTAATTGTAATGAACACCAACACATTTAATGATGATTGGTTGCTTATTTTTTAAAAAAATGCATAATAAATATTCTAATTTTCTGAGGATTGCAGTTGACAATTTTCATTTTGTTTTATTTGTATATCAACTGAAAAAGTACCTTGAGGGATATTTCTCACCTCACCTGAAAACCTCGTGGATTGTGGCTGCTCTTTGGAGAAGCCAAGAAATTTTCAGTGTGGTTTTAAGCAGTCGAATTTTGTACCTCAGCGTTGTTTTAAAACTTGTCTAACTTCACCAAAATTAGTGATACTTCCCTGGATTTGAATTTCCATGGAACAAACAAAAAACTTTCCTGTGGAAAAGAAATAAACAAAAATTCTCTTCCTCTTGGCGAGGGTAGCACAGCTATGCTAACAAAAATGAACAAAAAAAAGCTAGGAAATAATTTCAGAAACTAAGTTTTGAAACTAAATAAAATCTTGTAGGGTTACAATGTTGAGAGAGGACCTGTAACTCTTTTCCATGCAACTTGCCTTCTTTACACGTTTTGCTAGTATGTTTTTATACCTGGATTTTAGTAAAATACGCAGCCCTGGGAGTTGCTATATGATTTTTCATGTTATGTCACTAATGCTCAGAGCAACTCTAGTCAATTCAATGTTTTAAATACAGCAAAAAGGAAAGGAAGAAGATGAAATCAAACAGATCAAAACAACAAGTTAAGTGGGCTGGTGTAAAAGAGCCCTCTTCTAGCACAAGCAGCAGGACGTAGGGGCAAAATCTCACTAGGAATCATCTGACGTTACTGAGTCTGTATGTGCATAATCTCACTGAGAGAAGGGCTCACTCCTTTTAGAGAGGACTGAAGGATCTATCTTTAGTCCTCAAAAAATCAGCTAGAAAAATACTTTCAGTGCCCACATCCCATCATTACCGCACTGCTGGTAATCTCTTTGGTAGCCCCACGGAGTCGCCTATCGTTGTTCATTGATCCCAGTGAAGGCTGCAAAAGGAAATAAATCTACACACTTCCTGGGTTTACGATCTCCACCTTTTCTCCCTGGAGACAGCCCACTATTTGGGGGAGGAGGAAGGAGAGAGAATATCATAGCTATAGTCTTTACTACTGCTATTAAACTAACTCACAAGTGTCTCAAAGACCCATAAGTATGCCGTAGCTCTTCTAGAGCAATTTATAACTGGAAACAACTGCCAATGTACACAAAGATATTCCTGGCAGTGTTATGAATAATACTTTTGTAAAGCAGTATATTTGTTCAATATATTCATTAGGATCAGCCCAAACCACAACAACTGCATAACAGCATAGCATTTGGTAATGGCTATGAAGATTAGAAATAAACTGCTCATTCATGCAATTATTTGCTGGTAGAGAAATCAGCTAGTCATAACTGAATATGAACTGACCACTTTTAAAGGTGAGAAAGTTTGACTACAAACTCTAAAAAGGCAATTTGAATACCCTGGCATAAGCAAGATATCTTTCAAAAAAGGCACTAAAAATAATCTGCTTTCTTGGCCTAATCTTTACTTATCATAACTTCACTGAGGAAAAAATGTTATGAATCATTACTTATTGATTGCCTTAAGTGCTCTTCTTAGAGTGTGATAGCATAGCGTGATCATATCTGTTCGCAAAAAGTAGTGTAAGTAGATGCCTACCTCAAAACCTATCTTTATTATTTATGCAATTAAGCGGGTGGCTGCATAAAGCTCTGTGCATATGAGCAGTAACATTATACCATCCTGACGTGGGTTTCACTGCTGTATAAATGAAGCCCATATTAAATTTACAAAGGTTACAAAACCATTAGCACTGATGGCTTTTAAGGAGTAAACGTTCACCATGACTCATACTTTGTTCATTTGTGCCATTTGGAAATTAAGTATTCTTAATTGCTGTAATGCACCGCAAGTTCCAACGCTTCTCAGCGACGGAGGCACGTAATTCCCCTGTAATTTGAGTAAAGTATTCTAATTGATTAATTGAGTTTTCTTGTACGACTGCACAGGAGTTTTAGATGCAAGAAGGTTATCCTTGTTCTATGTAACATAAAAATGCTTGAACCTGCAATATAAAGTAATGTTATCGGTGCTGGGTGAAAGTACACAACAATACAGTCTAAATGAGATGACCGTTTTTGCTGGCAACAAGTGGCTTGTACTTTACATCAAACATGCACGATGGGAGGTGAGAGGAGATAAAAGCTTTTTTTTTAATGCCATTTAACATTTAGTGTCAACCTTGTTCCTTGTGCTGCCTATCATTTATACAATCAATTTTTGTTTTGTTTTTGTTTTACTTGGTGTAATGCTTCTCACTGCATAAAAACAAGGAGCAGGAAAATCCCGACATAAGCAAACGAAAAAATCTTAAGGAGATTCATCAGTGTTTGGTAGACTTCAAAAAATGGGAAAGAAAAAGGGAGAAAGAAAGGAAGGGAGAGAGGGAAAAACCCTGCAATTGGAAAAAAAACACCCACCAAATTTATTTTTTGCTTTAAAAAATGTAATCTTTAACAATCCAGTTAGCAAAGTAAAATACTAACAAATCCATACTGTCACCAGTTGATTTAACTGACCCAAACCCAGGCTAGCTACAGGATCACCCTTGAAGTTTACTTGTTATTTTGGAGACCTGCTTAAGCTAATTGTACTCCAGGCACTCCTTTTGAAGATAGGAGCTAAAATACACACGTGGACTCTGGAAATTATTTCATACATCAAAATAAACCAAACTGAGTATTTATTGATTTTAATAGGATTTTTCTTACTAGTTTTTGTCATTCTTTTTAGAAAAGAGGTGAATTGCTATTGGATTTTGAGATAAGGAGTGTTAATATTTCCAGCACGTCACAGGCCATTATAGGCTTTATATTAGGTAAAAGGTAAAAAGTCATGTAAAAATATTAAGCTATGAGTAAAGCTGTCAAAGACACGGCCATCAATAAAATAACTACACACTTTATCTGTGTTTTAGCTGAAATGTGACTTCAAATGTAAATAAAAATTTGCTTTGGCAGCATTTGCTCTCTTTTCTCACAGATAGGAAAATGCTCAAGTACCTGAAGTTACTCCTGGAGCAACAGTTACATTGTTCCACAAATCTTGTCTATCTTAGGCAAATTTCAGAGGTCTAGAGTGATCTCACAGAACACCTTTTCCCCTCCCTCCCTCTTCTGTCCTTGCTTTCCTCTCTTAAGGCTTTGATTCCCTCAGAACTGTGCTGAAAACACCTCTTTGAGTGGCAAATCGTCCTTCTTTTAGAGTAGGGATGTTGATTTGTTGCTTTCCCAAAGCTGTTGAAAGCACTAGGGTTGCAGATGACTACGTAAAATACTTAGTTTACCTATTCTGCTGAACTGGGCTCCAAAATCTGGCTTATTCATGGAGTGGAAGAAGGATGAACCTTTTCCCTTTTCCACCTCCCCACAAGCCCAGGTCTGTAAGAAGCCGCTCGTTCCTCTCCCTTCATTATTTCAGCCAGGGAGGTAGTGGAGACATTTGCAAAGGTCTCCCTACTCACTCATTCTGTATGAACAATTGTGCTTTAAAACACTCAAAGCGGTATTATAAAATGACCGGATTGCCTGCCAAGACCAGCATTTGTTTGGTAAGGCATTTATCTGACTCCTCACTATGCATTTTCAAAGCACTGGGTGTTTAAAAGAGTTGAATTTGGGGGGGGAACACACAGGACACATTTCCATGCCTCAGGACAGAGATTGAGGATGTTTATTACAGAATTCCAGGTCGGGCTTCTGCTGTATAAGCTTGGAAAAGCCCTGACTCGAGCTACCAGATCATTTGACTTAAAAGTGGGCAGCTGATGTTTGCTTTGTCGCAAATGTTTTATTCTCTCTTCCACCTCTTTTCCCCTGCCTTCCTTTTGTTACTTGCTTTTTGTAGCATTTCTGAAAAAATACATGCTTCCCTCTCTTCGCATGGAGTTTGTTCCTAACAACGCCTGCCTCTCTGTCACACCAGCTCACAATTTGTATCACCCAATACACTAAGGGCCACAATTCATTTCAGTCATGGTTCAAAGCTATCCTGAAATAATCACAAAGTGACACTGTGAAATTACTGTAAAAAATTGTGCGGCAGTGTCATGACATTTTATAATTGAGACCTCTAGTACTCATAGCTCTATCAAAGCCCATAAGGAGGAGGGGAAAAAATTGTGTTTTGACAGACATAGCAGCTTGAGATGTGCAAGCAAGATTGTATAAAGTCAGCCATGTAGAAAGTTATCGGATGTTCCAGTTTGTGCCCCCATGAAATTGGCACAAATCATCTGGATTTGACTTCAGGAAGGTGGTTAGGAGTAACATGAGAGAGTAAACGACGAGGTAATGGCCACTCAATGACTTAACCTATGTGACAGGGCAACTAATGTGTCAGCATAGAATCAAATAAAGATGAATGAGCTTATCAGAGGATCATGCACTGCCTCATTGGGCCCAATTTAATTAAACAGAGAAACTGTTCATATAGAAAGATTAATAGAGCAACCGCATACAGTAAGTGCTGTAAAAGTAAATCAGAGCAACACAAACACTGTCACAGACAGCTGCTGTGTAATGTTTTCTCTCATAATACTGACGAAAATCATGAGATGACCAGAATCATTTGCTAGAAAGTCCCTCCATAGCAGCTGTACACATCTCGTCAGTGAAGGTCTGAGGTTACGTGTGATTCACAAGAGCTGAAGACGCTGCATGTATGAACCAGCTACCTGGTGACAGTCAGTCTACTCTGGAGCTTGCTCTGAGTGTGTGAAACAGGTTGCCCTAGTTGAGGAATGACTCAAGCATGTCTCCTGAAGGAAATGTAGCTATATGAAGTCACTTCCCTTGCATCAGAATACTTCTCTGGATAAGAAAAATATTTTGCTTTGGTCACAGAGGAGCCAAAAACATGAGTACATTTAATTACCCAGAAAAAAAATATCTAATAGAAAGAGAATTTGGAACAACCAGCCTAGCAAATAACTTACTGTTAAGAAAAGTGGAGAGAAGAAGAAGGAGGTAAAAGGAATGAGATGTAAAATAAATCAAGTTTATTTAGAAAAACAGAAAGTTAAGGTAGTAGGGTTTCACTTCTGTGTTGTAAATGCCATTTCATGGTTAGGTATTTTCAGATTGACAGTACCAGTTTTGTATTCTGGGTCACCCTATTTCACTGCAAGACAACACAGTCTAGCACCGCGCTCAACCTTTATTTCACTATCACCAGGCCTAGGGCAGAAGAGTATCACCTATTTGAGACCCGGGGCAGCAGAAGTATTACTCACCAGAGCTGTGACACATTCACAGGGGAAGTCAGGGAACACTGTACAGTTATTTTTATAGTTATATTTCTCCCTTGCAATGTGAAAGGATAGGAAGGAAAGCTTGCTTCAAAGTAATGAGGGCCCTCTGTGTATTAAAAGTGCTGAAGTACTCCCTGAGAGTACTTTATTCCTCATTCCTGGGAGGAATTACTGATTTTAAGACAGGAGTTTGGACCCCCAAAAATAAAAGGACAAGTAAAATGAAGCATTCAGGCAATTTTACTTGTGGTTTAGACTCTGACCTTTTTTGTTTTCTCCCTGCCACTACATCTACCAGACCACGTAGGAGCTGCACTCTCCTATTACTGCTCTAAATAATGACAACAGCAGCAGCTTGCACATCATTTTTTAGTTAGCACGGAAGGAGAGTATTCAAGAGACAGCAACAAGTTTCATGGGTTTTCCCCACAACTGTCATACCCTTTTCTTTGGGCTGAAGCAATAGAAACACCGTATGTGTAAGCACACTATTCCCAACAGCCTCTGAAATTTCACAGAAGTTTTTAATTTCCCCCTTCCTAAGCATACCTGGCTCTCCTGAGTATAAGTGTATACCACAGAAAATACCACAAATACACATCACTGAAAAGTTCCATAACAACTGCAAATCAGAAGAAACTAATGTAAGATGGGGAGGGGGGGGGAAAAAAAAAAAAGATGTTCAATTCTAGTGATTAAGAACATACGTTATATTTACATATGCAGCAGTAATGCTACAAAAACCTCAAAGTACGCGGCTTCAGTTTCAGGTGGAACCTTTCACACTGAAAGTTTTGGACTGTCAAGATTGCCTCACCATCACTGTTATTCCCCTTTTACCCTGTAAGGTGCAGCAAGCGGTGGCCTACATCAGATGTTTCAAGAGGGCTTGTAGCTACTTTTTTCCACCCAGAACACTGGCATGGAGAGGTGGGCAGGGGAGGGCAGAACCCAAAGGTGTTTGGAAGCTGCAGGCCAGCCCAGCAGGTCCAGCAGGCAGCAGAGGACACTTGCTGTGGGTACGTACCAGCTGCTCTTTGCTGCTTGTCTAAGGAAAAGTGGCTGGGGGAGTCTCCAGTCGGGGCACGGTGGCCCCGGGGATGATGGCATCCCTGCCATCACCTGAGGGCTAAGAGGACCCCCGCCTTGCCTTCCATGGGAGGCACAGAAGCAGGGTAGGAAATGCCTCCAGAGCATTTGCCTTTTAAAAGTGTACCTCAAGTCTCTTCTGCACGTCCACAAGAAGTCAGCAGTTCTCTCCCCTCTCTGGGGCTCTTCTGATCTTTCAGTTTAAGAAAAAAGACTCATCTCCTATGTCATCTTTAATGGTACATCAGCATGTGCATGAGTAAATTGAGTTCAGACAAATAGGAGTATTTTTAGCTGGGATTGTTCCCTCAAGAAACACGTTTAAGCCACATTTTTGGCTGCCTGCAATTTTGCCCTACTGTTCAAATGGCACAATGCCCACTCGCAGCCTGGTCAGAGCTTAGGGCATAATTGTCAAACCAACAGTGGCTTAGATGTGCAGTTCCATTACAGAGGAAATTATATTTCCCCCAATGTGGAAATCTTTTCTTTTTGCATCATTGAACAGTGCAACCACCAGTTTCTTTCAGTGTGACAGAGGTGAGTCATATTCATAAGCCAAATTAAAACAAAAATATAAAAATGAAAACAGAGAAATAAAAATAATAAACATGAAGAAACTACTACTTGATGCAAATAATGTAGGCTGTTTAACGAGAAGTCCCTGAGCACCTATGAAAATGCTGACAATTTATATAAAAGGAAGAATCTAAACCATAGTAGTCAGGAAGACATTTTTCACTAGGAGGATGGCGAGACACAGGAACAGGTTGTCCAGAGAAGTTGTGGAGGCCCCATCCCTGGAAGTGTTCAAGGCCAGGCTGGATGGGGCTTTGAGCAACCTGGTCTAGTGGGAGGTGTCCCTGCCCTGGCAGGGTGGTTGGAACTAGATGATCTTTTAAGGTCCCTTCCAACCCAAACCATTCTATAATTCTATGATCCTATGATTAGTGATAAGTGAAAAAGAAATGAAGGGAGTAGGAGCAGTTATATACAATTGTCTTCTGCTTAATACTGAAATGTGATGTTAAGAAAATGAGCATACGATGTATTTTGCAAGACTTTCTTTACTCCCATCAAACATGCTAATTATGTGACAGTAAGATTAAAAGAAAATAAAAGTTTTCTCTCAGCTGCTGCCTGTTCTTGTTATGAATCAAAACCAATGCAACGATTCTTTTGGCTCCTGTGGACAGAAATCTGAAAATTTGGTACAATCATACCAGTACGAACAGAGGGCTTGCAGGTTTTTCTTCAAGAGACTGTAGTTAGCATAGTGTTGTCAGTAAGTCTGCAATAATGTTTCCCCTCTGCCTGCATAACTTATTGTTCCTCCAGTGAATGCTCCATTTAGTCATTAGTGCTTTGTCAGTTTGGGACACCTTCCATAAATAGGCACAGCAGGAATATTCATTTCATTTTCCGTGGTGAGCCATGGGACACAGAGAGATGTGAGATGAAAAGCCCAATATCTGAATGCTGATATGATCGTTTCATCTCCCTAGTACGCAAGTCAGGCAACGACAAAAACTTCAAAAATGGTATTCCCATATTCCCGTTAGGTGACTTCACATATTCCCATTGGGGGACTGAAGGATTCCTTTCAAGATCGGGAGCATCAGAGAGGATATGACTGTTTGACAGCATGGCCCCAGTGATACTTTTCAAATTGGAAATAGTGCGGTGCTGTGCCTAAATGGTCAGTCCTGCTGAAGGCGGGATTTACGAGATTAGATGCAGTGCCCTAATAATACGGCAGTGTTGTTTTCAAAACCTGCGCTAAGACCTACCATACTACACGCCCTCCCGCAGGGCAGAGGGTTATCTGAAAACCAGGGCCACCAGTGGTATCTCAGAGATCCCTGCACAAGGTTCATGCCACCCAGTAGATATACCCATAGACAACCAGGTTTCCATTTCCCTCGCATAGGGTTTAGATTGTCTTAAATGCCTATGCAGTTACTTATAAGAAGTATCTTTTGCTCCTAAATTTGCATGTCCTATTACTCCCAGCAAAATTAAAGGGAACTGCTTAAGAAGATAGACTTATTTTTGGGTGGGGAGTAGTGGTCAATGGAGTAACATAATAATTATTTTCTGTCTGCAGTGAAACTATATCCATTTCAACAGTCCCAATTTATATTCTGTTCCAGAATATATGTAAAACAAATTCCAGTGACAGAATTTAAATTAACACATGCTTTATACACAATGGAGCAAACATCCCTTCTCCATGCGTTGAAATCAAATGTGATTTTGTATAGACAACCCTGATATATGTTTGCAAACATCCCCTAAAATGTCATTACACTGTGGAAGGATTAAAAACATTGAATCATGTGGTGACCTTTCAGTAGAACAGAGAGTTTAACCCTCAAGCAAAATTTACTGTTGAGAGTTCACTGTCTCTTAATTTAGTGCACTTCTTACTATCAAGCAGAATGCAGAATTACATTTTTGCCTTTTATTACCACCAAATTAATTATGTTAGAGTCACTGTTTGGGTAAAAGTAGCATATTCTGAATCATGTTTGGTCTATTTTGAGTCTCTGCTGGCTAGTGCATCTCATTACACATCAAGCTATATAACACTCAGCATCCTTGGCTCCTGAAATATGGCAGTGGTTTGCCTACAATAACGCCATAGCTGACGAGGACATCCCACTGAACAGACAAAAGTAGTGTATTATATGATATATATGCATACTATATTCTTACTCATACATTAACGATGGTTAATCCTGTGCTTTTGTGGGACTCACAGCATGAAGTCAGCTTTCAGGTAAAATGAGCAATAGGTCCAGTTCAAAGGAATCGGTTACCCTTTTCCCTTTGTTTGCTTTTTAATTTCTGCATGGTTATCTAGCATTCAGCTAAACAGGAAGAGAAACAAACTCAAATTAAAAAAATGATAGAAAGGAAGGAAGGAGCAAGGAAAAGAGAAAAAGGAAAAAGAAACCTCCTAAACAATGCCTCTTTCTGTGACAGCAACTCTCTCTTAACAGCCTCAAGTGTTTAACATATTGAAACAGTTCATCTTCCTTCAATGAACTTTAATAACTCTGCCAGGTAAGAAGCTATGCTCCATACTTCTTCATGTTGTCTTTTCCCTTCAACATATCTATACTGATCTCCTCATCTGGTCAACTTTACAGCTCCGGTGTTTGGAGACCAGTGAGCACAGTTATTACCATCATCAATAACCTGTCCCGCTTTCTCCTCTTCATTTCTCAACCCTTCTCTTTCCCCTTCAAAATCTAATAATAGCTCCTTGCCATGATAGCTGATCAATACAGGAGGGCACCTGTTCACTTTACTCAACACACCATGCTAAAGTAACATGACAAAGGAACAAATATGATTCTGCCTGAATTGTGTCAAGTAACAAGAAAACTATCCAGGAAGTTTCCCTTCGGGGCAAATTTCATGAAACGGTACAGATAACCAATTTTTAGACATAGAACTAATCTCTTTCATCTCACTTTCTCTTTTGCTTCAGGTATGATAGCTGGAAACATTAATACAGACAAACTTCAGCTGGTTGTTGCAGCACCGGAGCTGTGGCAGCGTGTGATTCAGCCTTCTGTCTTAGCACCTAAATCACCATAATGAATGAAATGAGGAAAATGTAGTGTTCACCCCACGCAGAGTGGAGCCATTTATATGCACATGGAGATTAGCTTTAGAGAGTTTATAAAACCACCAGAAGCAAAATATTCACATGTCCTGTTTTACTAGCAATTTTTTTTAAAGAAATGTTAATTTTAAAGAACCGGTCCATACTGAATAAAAATAATTCTCATTTTTCCACAAATATGCATGGATGCATTTTTATCCATTACTCATTGACACTTGCAGGCAAAATGCTGTTTTTCTTTTAAATGTACATTTTTTCAAATGTGCAGTTGAAGTGTATGCACACAAGTGTAAACACACACGAAAAAATGCAGTGTCGTAGGTTAAGCCCTCTGATAGCTCAGGGGAAATATTTGATAACAATAAGTTATTAGTCAGGTAAATCAGAACTGCTGAATCACTGTCCAGACAGGAGAATGACAGAGTCCTAAAGGAAGTAAGAGATACTGAGCGAACGAACTCATTTTAGTTATCTGATTATTGTCAATGATTTGCCTGATTAAAGTCTTATTACATAAGACTCAGAAGTTGGCCTAAAATTTTCATATTAGAGAACATTAAATACTAACCTAACTACTTCATTTCCACCCCACGAAATAAATCATTCTAATTAATTAAGGTTTTGCAGCCTTCTCTGTGCAGAGGATCTACGCCTCTGCCAAACAATCCAGGCTTTTTCTGCATAACTGCACTAGTACATCTCAAAACAACAGTAAAAGGCAGTACAAATAAATGCCATATTGCACTATCAGATTTAACTTTATTCTTCCTTTCCCATCCCCATTTTGTGTTTTAGAAATGAAAAAAAAAATCTGTGTGCTTACTGAACAATCAATTCTGAACCAAAGAGATGTCATTTTATTTTCTGTGCAAAACCAAACCAATGCTGTAAGAATTTAAATATAACAGTATGCTTTGTAAAATGCTGGCAGTTGGCTAAGCATGGACTGACTTTTTAAATACATAGCCTGAAACAACTGAACAGAAGCTAGCTTTACATTATTTCAGAACCTATTCCTGGTATAACAATTGAAACTTTAGGATACTGTTAAACTTCATATTCCATTTTAAATTCTAATCATTGTTTTCCTATTACATTTATACTACTGACATGAGAACGAAAGGATAACTTCGGAAGCTGGCTGGTATTTGAGGAAACATATGACGTGGTTTTAGAGAAGTATTTATCATTTTGATACTAATGTTAAGAATTTTCAATAATCCAAAAATAAACCCGGAAAAAATATTTAATATTGCCATTGAATGTGTTAGATCCTTTCCCCATGGTACTTTTTTGGTGTGTGGAGTCAATTAAAATTCTTTTATTTTAGTAATGGTAACGCATCACTTTCCTCTTGATTTACTGTAATGTAACATTTTTAGGTTTAGATAAATTCACAGCTTGCAGGCTGTGAAAGCTCAGAGACTATGTTGCTGTTCTGTGACTAAATATTTCAATGCCTCATATTTTCCTACTAAAACCTAATCATTTCTGGTATTTTTTATGATTACAATCTCAAGTTGTAGCCTTAATTAGATAAGAGATTAAGAAATATTTTCTGGTGTGATGACATTGTTATTTTATTTTGAATTCTATACTGGACACAGACACTTTTGCACTACATACAAATAGTTTTATTAGTTTTTTAAATAACTGTTTCTTAATTTAGCTAAGTGAAATATTTATGCTACCCTATCTACAAATCCCAGTGCAAGCCTTTTGGGAGGTAATGGGGAGGAGATTTTTTTTCGCTAAGTGACAACCTTTTTAGTAGAGCTGTATTGATTTATTTTCTATATTTAAGCCTCCAAATTGTTACATAAATTTTATTGTGTGCTGGAGAGGCAGTACTTTTTCGCTGTGTTTATTCACTTTTTTATGGATAGGTGAATGTCTGCCTTCCTGTATTCGCTGGTATCTCTGACTGGCTGCAGTGACACCTACTGATGGCAGAACTGTTGAGTTGGAGGTGAGGATGGCCAGTCCTGTTCATGGATTTTCACACTGTTGCAGAGAGAGAGAGAATAACCCACAAGAAGCCCATTGGCCACAGGCATCACGATCATTCCCAAAGCTCTTTTTTCCACCGTTAGTCAAGAATTGACACTCTCCCCACTCAGCAATGGCAAAACAAGGAGTGGACCTGATGGCAAGACCTGACGACGATAAGGCCCTTCTTGTTTCGTACTCATGTCTCTCTACTCTTGTTTCCAATGTGTTTTTATAATAACAACTGCTCTGCCACCCTGGGTTCACCACAAATGTTTCAAAAAGCAGCCAGTTATCTGCTCTCTCACCTCTCCCACACTTTAGTCCACATAATACTATCGTTAGCAGAGTACAACTCTGGCTGCAACCTGAACCAGAACACAATTAACAAAATAATTACTCCAAGTGACACTGTATTCTGCTCATAGTTAAGCGTTTTTTAAAAAAAAATGATTCTTGGAACATCTGTGACCCATTCACAGGGCTGCGAAGCAAAGCAACATTATTGCTGTAAAGCCAAGACCCCCTCCCGCTCTGCTTCACAGGCTCACACGCATGTTCCTCCCACCCTCCAACACACACACATGAACAAGTCACACATCTTTTTACCTTTCTGACTTTGGAAAAATGACAGAAAAGTATCTTAATTTAAGACAGTGACTCCCAAGGTGCTCGTTTTCACTCTGCTCTGGCACAAGATGCCTGCAGTCAGTGGTGGTTTTTTTTCCGCTGCATCATGTGGTAGCACTGAGACTAGTTTTCAATTTTTCATGTTATTTAAGCAGTATGTTTTCTCTATTTTATTTTCCATTTCCTTTACTCTTAGAGTGCAAAGGAGGGCTGTTCATGCCTTTCTCTACACAGCACGAGTCTTTTTCACTTGCTGTTGGCTCTGGGTCAAATATTCATGCGTTATTAGTGTAAGATCCTTGCAAAGCAAAAAGCTACTCTGCTGGGAAACCAGAACACTGAAGAGCCCGTTCCTTTCAGTAGTAATTAACTGTAATACTGTGGAGGAGTTCAAACAAAGGTGTAAACAAAACATGAACATTTGCAGCACTGTCTTCTTTTTCCACCTGAAATATAACAACTGTCTGCATATATGTCTTTACTTATATAGGGGACACTGCAGTTATAAAGCTGGCAAAAAAAAAAAAAAAAAAAAGAGGAACACTAAACATAATTTAAAGAAGTAATAAGAACTTAATTTGCCCAAACTGTCAAAAGTATTGCCGATGTTGCTGCACATGACAAAACTCATCACTTCATCACGATTGTCTCAGAACAATATGACTTAGCTTTGAATAGCTGTCCTTAAAATCTGGCAATAGAAAACAAGTGCAAGGCACCCATTAACACAGTCTCAAAAAGTTAAAAGGAAAAGGAGTTGTGCTCTAGGAACCAATTACAATGTTTGCTACTCGCTAGTGCCACCACATGGAGTGATATTTGAATATAATCCAACTATTATAGAACCAGGGAACTGTCTGTAAATAATACATTGTATACCATTCTTCAATAAGACAGTGGAGAAAGATATATAATCTCCTCTCTACTGTGCGAAGCTCAGACTGCGTCCTCGTGAAAGTGGAGATGTCCCATTTCTAAGAGCATGAATGCACTGTAGTAAAAGCAGAACAGTCGAACTGCTTTATTCCTCCAATAAAAGAAAGAACCATTTGGTAAAAGGATGCATTACACATTTTCTATTTAAATCAGTTTATAAGAAACAGATGTTAAGTTTCCTTTGGTAAGAAAAAAGAGGGGTTATAAATGAATTAAAGTGACTTCTCAGTGGATCTTCTACTCTTCTTTGTTCCTGTAAAACTTCCTGTCAAAAGTGAAGCAAACTGAAATATAAGGTAGTATAATAAGCTAGCATAAGAAGGACAAACTATACTTAACTGCTAGTGCCATAAAACATGCATCCTGTGCTATAGCACGAGAATCAAACATGTGCAATGCCAATGCTCATTAAAACAAAGGGAGTGTCAAACGTGAAATACCTACGGTATTTCCCTATGCTGGCAAACGCAGAAGAGAGACAGACAAAACGATTGTGTAACAAACCTGCTGTGGTGTAATTTCAGTTTCCTGTTCGGCTGAAGACATGGTACAAGCTGGCTGCAGCACTCCTACAAAACAGGTTTACAGGAAATGTTTTGGGGACGATGCTGATCTAAGCTAGGGAGCTAGTTAACTACCTATAAGACAATCAGTCAGCTCTAGGCTTTCTTGATATTTCTTCTTACCATTTGCTATATTTAAGAGTTGCTGGCTTTTTCTTTTTCTTTTCTTTTTTTTTTTTTTTTTTTTTTTTTTTTTTCCTTTCTTGTTACTATTGTCTTTAAAAAAGGTTTAATTAAATATCAGCCTCTTGGGTCTCAGGACAATGTTTCACACTCGGCCATTTCAGCACAGGCGGGCTCAGGGTCCGTGCGGGAATGCTGTCTCCCACATGGCTCCACTGAACTCATCCTTAACGATCTACTCCCGCTTACCTAACTTCAACACTATTTTTCCTGAGACTGCATTAATGAATCCAATAAATAAAGCATTGTATCACCCATGCAGTATAGACATTAATTTTAGAACAAAACATTAATCAATTTAAATTTATGTACTAATGCAGACACAATCAATTTGAACTTCTTATGACAATTAACAAAGCTTTTGCTACATCCCTAAAACACACTGACCCATCAATTATGGTTTGCATCAAACTAATGCTAATGGTACTTCCTTCTTCCTTAGGCTGTCAGCAGCCTACCTGATTGGTCAACTTCAATGCAGCAGATCAATTAATATAAATTATACATGCACGGAAAGATGGGTTAATATCATAAGTTCATTTAATTAATTGTGTTTGATTAAATGAGGTACTTTCATTAGCCCTCTTAGCCATGAACCATATATACATCATAATCCTTTTACAAGCTCAGCCGCCCAGACACAGACCTGACATTGGGAGCATATTCAAATTACCAGCCGCAGCCATGCAAACCTCCCTGCATAATTAACAACTAAACGAGCTGCAGTCACTTAAGCTGAAAAGAAAACTGTTCACATCAACCTCTCTGATACTGTTTAAATTGAAGATGTCATGGGTAAAACAAAGGTGAACAGACAATGGTAATTAAAAATTAAAAAGGACAAGGGGGATTTGCTACTAATGGAAGCAAAGTGAAAAGAGGGCTAAGGGCCTGGTTCTTAAAAAAAAGAAAGAAAGAAAAAAAAAAAGAAAAAGAATGCTGGTGTTAGGTGCTTCTGCTCTTGCTCTTATAAGAGTGAACCAGGGTGAGCAGTGTATGTCAAGCTTCAGAAGGAAAATGAGAGCTTAGCACAGAGATCATCCTATAGCTGGGTGAGCTTGTAAGAAACTCTGCACTAACAAGTTAAATCCTAATGCAGGCACAGCCAAGCACTTTGGTTTTACCCCATATAGGAAACAAGCTGTTTCTATGGGAAACATTACATTTTCCTCAACTTAAAGAAAAGTCTAAAGGGCAGTCTAAGACCTGCCTCCTTGGCTCACCTACTTGCTGTGAAAGAAATTCTTTACAACGAGCATTCCTAGAAGAAACTTATCTGAGACTCAACATGAAAAAAATACATAAATCTGAAGGGAGTCTTTCGCTCTTCCTTGGTTCAATGCCTGCTCTTCCAGGCACAGTTTCAATTCACAGCTATGATCAAGACATAGCAAATGCTGTGACTTTACAGCAGCAAGAACATAAGCATGAATATGAAACCTCAGAAGGAGTTGCTGACTACCAGTCAGCGATGTCGCTTTCCAACAAAATATTGGTATGATATCCTGATGACACTCTACATATGAAATACAAGAGTATGACAAAAAAAAACATGGGCACCCGGGGCTTCCTGCTGTTGGTTCATTGACTCTGGTAAAAATGTGTATTCATTACTATTATATTCCAAGCAGAAAAGCACAGATATGGGGGTTTTTTTTGAAAGCAGCAGCATATTCTAAATATATTGCAGAGTTTTCTCAATAATTTCAATATAAACAATTAGTTATTGCGAATCATACTGCAGACAAAATTCAAAGAAGGTATTAAAATATCAGGTTGTCCTGGTATATACTAAAAAAGTCATGTTTTGGGATACTCAAACTTCTTTCAAAGTTAATTTCAGCATCTACCATTTGATACAAACCTCATTACACTGGAATTTCTTTGAATTCATGAAAAGCATTAGCAGACTCTCTGCCAGCGAATGCTGCCCTGTGTAAAAGAGGGAAAGGGCACTCTGTGGTAAAACAGTGTCAAAGGAGGGAAGTGATAGAAAGACAAAAGAAACTCCAGAGTAATGTTGAATAGTCATGACTTCCAAAAGACACGAGTTAATTTGTGTTAGCTGTCCTGGAAACTCAAAGGAACTTACTGCTTCATGTCAAAGTCATGCAAGTTGACGCTGCACCCGGGGATGCTCCACTGCAAAATCATGTCTGTATATGGACCGGTTATATAAATGTCCTTTAAGCATATATTTTGACCACAAGCCCTAACATGAAAATTCTTGCTCTGGTCACATTAGAACAAACTATCACCTTAAAACAAAAAAAGATAGCAGCAGTTTCTATGAGTCCAGCATTTTGGTAATCAGTCACATACCATGATTCCTGTTTGAAACTATTGCCATGCAAGACCATGATTTGCTCTTGTGGTGTACATCAACTGCATTCTTCTGCTCTTAGACCGTGGGGCTAGGTTGCTGTATTAATGAAAATGATCAAAGCATTTTGACAAAACTGAGGAAGAGGAGGAGAACTGTCATGTTACTATACACACTGACCCAAATATCAGACGTATTATTCAGCATTATTATCTGTGTTATACTGCTGAGACAGATTTGGCTTGGGAAGGAGAGCAACTGCACAGAAACTGCGCTCCTGTCATGTGGAATGTTTATAAATAATCATTTGTAGAGCTATGATGGGTTAAATATCTCCAAGTTCCAACAGGTACTTTGCTGCATACATCTGTCTTTAAGCTTGTACGTACTTCCAATAAATATTAATAAATTCACTTTATTCATTGGCTTAAGTAGAGGAAGCACCAGTACAGTTTATCTGGGGCATTGTAGCCCGCAATTCCTCACGCTTGCAAAAGCAAGCATAATTGGAACTTGATCTCTTACTAATCTGTTTATTCAGGCCATGTTTCTGTTTGAGTACTTCAGTAGAGAAGAAGTTGTGAACGCAAACTTTCCTAGGTTTTACGTTCATGAAGTTCCCATTACAGACAGAGGTGTGGAACTGAGAAATGAACTGCAAGTGGCTTCAGGATGAGAAAGAAGGAGCAATACAGTCTGAGCACAGTGACTATCGAACAGTATAAAAAATATCCTCGTAATAATGTCAATAATTTCAAGAGTAATCCAAACGTGCTTAATTCATGAAATGACAATCTATGTCTTGTTATAGTTTGCCTTCTCTCTCATACACCTTTAAGAATTCAGTTCCTGGAGTTTAACTAATCTGCTTTCTCTACTAAAGCATGAATAATATGCCTAAGTATTGCTAATTCAGCATTGAAAAATAAATTACACTTTAAGCCAAACAATTAACCCACAACTTCAAAATGCTGCTATGTTTCAATGAATGTTGCAAGGAGAAATAATGAGGCTGCCCCCTCTGCTGCCCTCACCTTAAAATCTATGAAAATTTCACAGGATCAAGTAATATTAAATCAAGTTGCTGCTGACTCAAAACTCCATCCAATAACTCATCATAAAAACATCCTTACTCCAAGTTTTAAAATTATTCCATAGTGGCTGTTCCTTGGAATATTCCCACGGAAGATGTACTAACCACTCCTGTTGGCACAGCATGTGTCAAAACACCTAAGTTACATCCTTAGGGACATGTACTGCAATCAAACATGACATTCAGAATTTGGTGCTAATCTTACATCTTTATTCCACTGAAAACTTTTAAGTTACCTTTGATAAAAAAAGTCCAGTACGGTTCAAATCTTCCTTCTGTAAAGTTATGGAGAAAAAAAGCAGCAAGCAGTTCATAAAGTTTTCTTGTAAACTACTCTGTCCTGTGACCCCAATTATGACAAGTCTGTCTGTATTCACTTGAACATATCCAGAAAAATGTGGAAAACAGAACTGGATTTCTCATGTAAAGATGGGGAAAGTCAAAATAATGATAATAACAATCATAAACGCAATTGCATTTTAAGTCTTTCTCATAAACTGAATAAGAGTGTAACTCTTTTCTTCTTCGTTTGCAATTGGAATGTAATATTTTTTCTCTGTGCTTCCTCTGTAACTCATGAAGGTATTGCTGACCCTTAAGCACTGCAGAGAACTGAGAAACAATTCTGATTTAGGTGTTAGTAAGGTCATCAACAACTGTAGAAGAAATACTCAGTCCAGAACTTTACCTTAAGTTTCTGAGACTTTATTAGGGTACATGACAGTCTTCATGGTTTTAAAGCACTGTATATTTTCTTCATTTTATTGATACCGTTTTGCTCTTAAATTATATTTTTGCCCTCTCAAAAACATTTTAACCTAGTTTCCCACAGACAGTTATTTATAATTAAAACTATCAAGAAAATAACAAGTAAGCCAAACAAAAAAAATTAAAATTAGGAATCACAGGAGCATTTCTAACATATTCTAAAAGCCAAGTGACATCAACTTCAATGTACAATTAGTGTTTTGTCTACTTGTTTCTTAATTTTACTGTATTATCAGGGAATATTTAATAACCTTCAAAGGTAGTTCTTACATTTTTATAGTTAGAAAAAAAAAAAGAAAAACAAACAACCACTGACTGGCTTCCAAGTTAATTCTATGATACCTTTCAGCAAACTAACATGTAAGAGCTGTTCCTCATGCTGAAAGAGCTTTTAACGATATCATTGGCGTTGAGATGTCCAAAGCACTATATCATGCATTTATACAGACTTCCCGTATTTAGCAGGTTTTGCTTTCAAAAAAAATCTTCCTGAAAATTTTCCCTTTACATCTTTGAAGATTTTACATGTTCTAATTGGTATCGTCAGCAACACATCTTCAACTATGAAAAATTTAATGTCATGCTACTTTTAATTCTTGTGAGTTATCCTACAGACTTCATTAAAACCTATGCAACTTCTTGAAAACACACAGTTAAGCATAAAAAGGGAAAAAGTAATTATTTCAAACGGCCTTCAGATACCTAGATATTTTCCTTAATGAAGACAGACAGAACTTTAGTAATATCTACACCAAAGGAGATCCTGAGTCTGTGTGCTGGGTGTTTAGAGTCAAGCCCCATGTAATCATAAACTCATGCAGCACAACAGAAATCACAGACAGCGTATCAGTTCACAGCAACTCAAAATTCAGACCTCATATACAATGCATATGTTATGTTTCAGGTCTAATAGCACACTCTGAGGTGCTGACATACAAAAGTGTCACAGTCACTTCACACCCCAAAAGAAGGTGGCCCTAAGTACTGGACTCCGCAAGTACTCTCGCAGCAGTTAGAATTTGTCATCATGGAATCATAGAATGGTTTAGGTTGGAAGCGACCTTAAAGATCATCTAGTTTCAACCCCCCTGCCATGGGCAGGGACTCCTCCCACTAGACCAGGTTGCTCAAAGCGCCGTACAACCTGGTCTTGAACAAATCCAGGGATGGGGCCTCCACAGCTTCCCTGGGAAGTTTGTTCCAGTGCCTCACCACCCTCACAGTGAAAATTTTTTTCCTGACAGCTATTCTAAATCTCCCCTCTTCCAGTCTGAAGCCATTCCCCCTCGTCCTAGCACTACATACCCTTGTAAAAAGCCCCTGTCCAGCTTCTTGTAAGTCCCCTTTAGGTACTGGAAGGCTGCTATAGGTCTCCTCAGTCTTCTCTTCTCCAGGCTGAACCCCAACTCTCTCAGCCTGTCTTCGTAGGACAGGTGCTCCAGCCCTCTGATTATCTTTGTGGCCCTCCTCTGGACCCACTCCAGCAGGTCCATATCCTTCTTATGTTGGGGGCCCCAGAGCTGGATGCAGTACTCCAGGTGGGGTCTCACCAGAGCAGAGTAGAAGGGCAGAATCACCTCCCTCAACCTGCTGGCCACGCTTCTTCTGATGCAGCCCAGGATACAGTTGGCCTTCTGGGCTGCGAGAGCACATTGCCGGCTCCTG
The DNA here is from genome assembly GCA_013398815.1 of Ibidorhyncha struthersii. Taxonomy (NCBI): domain Eukaryota; kingdom Metazoa; phylum Chordata; class Aves; order Charadriiformes; family Charadriidae; genus Ibidorhyncha; species Ibidorhyncha struthersii. Next base: position 220,318 of record VZSZ01006701.1, on the reverse strand, counting down.
TTGAGCTTCTCGTCAACCAACACCCGCAAGTCCTTCTATTCAGGGTTGCTCTCAATCCATTCTTCACCCAGACTGTATTCAAGCCTGGGATTGCCCCAGACCATGTGCAGGACCTTGCATTTGGCCTTGTTGAACTTCATGAGGTTTGCACAGGCCCAACTCTCAAGCCTGTCCAGTTCCCTCTGGACAGCGTCCCTCCCCTCTGACATGTTGACTGCACCACACAGCTTAGTATCATCGGCAAGCTTGAGGGTGCACTCAATCCCAACATCAATGTCACCAACAAAGATGTTAAACAGCACTGGTCCCAGTACCAACCCCTAAGTGACAGTGACACCACTTGTCATTGCTCGCCACTTGGACATCAAGCCGTTGGCCACAACTCTTTGAGAAAGACCATCCAGCCAGTTCCTTATCCATCGGTCCATTGGTCAAATCCATGTCTCTCCAGTTTAGAGACCAGGATGTCATGCAGAATGGTGCAAACTGTTTTGCACAAGTCGAAGTAGATGACGTCTGTTGCTCTCCCCTTATCCACCAGTGCTGTAACGCCGTTGTAGAAGACCACCAAATTTGTCAGGCACGATTTGCCCTTAGTGAAGCCATGTCATCTGTCACCAATCACCTCCTTATTTTCCATGTACCTTCACAGAGTTTCCAGTAGGATCTGCTCCATGATCTTGCTGGGCACAGAGGTGAGACTGACCAGCCTGCAGTTCCCCGGGTCTTCTTTTTTACCCTTTTTAAAAACAGGGATTATGTTTCCCCTGTTCCAGTCAGTGGAAACTTCATCAGACTGCCATGACTTCTCAAATGTGATGGATAGTGGTTTGGCAACTTCATCTGCCAGTTCCCTTAGGACCTGTGGATCGATCTCATCAGGTCCCATGGACTTGTGCACGTTCACGTTCCTCAGCTGGTCTTGAACCTGATCTTCCCCTACAGTGGGTGGTACCTCATTCTTCCATTCCCTGCCTTTGCCTTCTGCGACTGGGGCAGTGTGGTTAGAGCCCTTCCCAGTGAAGACTGAGGCAAATAAGTTGTTGATTATCTCAGCCTTCTCCATGTCCCGGGTGACCAGGTGTCCCATTTCCTTCCTGAGTGCGCCCACATTGTCCCTAGCCTTCCTTTTGTCACTGATATACCTATAGAAGGCTTTCTTGTTGCCCCTGCTGCCCCTGGCCAGATTTACCTCTGTCTGGGCTTTAGTTTTTCTGACCTGATCCCTGGCGCTCAGACAATTTCTCTATATACCTCCCAGTGGTCCGAGCATCCAGTGGTCCGAGCATCCTCTGGTCAGAGCATTCATAGTTCCATGAAAGAAAATATTTACATGCAGTTCCTCTGCAAATACTTTCACCAAATAAATTGGATTGAATTTGTTGATGTATTTGTTTATATATACAGTACTTAAGAGATTTTATATTTCAGCACCTTCCTTTGGAATAAGAATGTTAAGCCCATTAAGGCTCAAAATGCTTATTTAGATACCAGTCAAGTATCAAGATCCTTCTTTCTTTGAATCAGTGGCTTTTTATATATTTAAAATAAAATCAGACTATTGCCATTACTTCCAAGCCTAGAAGAACTGGTGTGTTATATAGAATCCACTGGAGCATGCCTTTCAAGCTTTGTAAGTAAAAGCAGTGCTCCAATTTTTGTATTAAATACATAGAGAAAAGTCTTGATTTTTAAAACAAAGAGAACTGAAAGCTCTTTATAGTGAAGATCAGATTCCTTCAACTCATTTTAAAACACCATTTTTGGTCTCAGGATTGGCAGGGTGGAAGGAAAAGTGAAGGGAAGAAGGAGAACAACTGTGTCTCTTTAAAAAATCATGAAATTCATTACAAGAAATAAATCTGACAGGGGAAATAGAAACCTCCAAACTTTGCATTATTCTGGTTTTTGACAAGAGAACCTTTTTCCATTTTTAGCTAGGTTTACATGAGTCTTGTCAAGAATCACTGTTAACACTGACAGCTTTATTATTTCTAAATTTCTTTTACTGTTATTGGAAACACTGTTTGCACCACATAGGCTAACGTAATTATAACACAACGATAGGGGTGAAGAGAGCAATATTTATGTGGCTATATGTTAAGAATGAGACTTGGCAGTGCAAGCACTGCATTTTGCAAGTGTATGTGTGCATGTACTGGAAGAGGACCACATTTTCCTCTGAGAGGCAACAGTTTATAAAGCATTGCATTCACAGTCAAAAAAATTTTTGGCCATAATTGAAAGAAGCGTAAAAACATATTGCTTGTTTCAGTAAAACACGTCTTATACACTAAGATTTTCTAAAACTTTTTGACATCAAACTTGTTCTCTGCTCACAGAAAACACTTACTGGATTATAGAAAATAAACTACATATGAATGAAAGCCTTCCCTCCCACATATAAATACATGTATGCATGTGCTTTGCATTCTTAAATGTGCATTTCAATAACGTAGTTTGGTGAGAATGCCCATTACAGTATTTACCAGGGAAAACCACTACTGAAATCATAACTGCCCTTCTACAGGGATTGGAAAACTCATTTTATGGATTTTAAAACCTAGCTACACGGGGAACACTAATTTGCAATTTTTATTTTTTTTTTAACTTAGGAGTATTTTGATATTGTGGCTGTCATCTAACTTCAGGCAAGCAATTTAAAGGACCTAAACGTAAAACTACCAGCAGGTGACTCCTCCAGTTATTTACCAATGTTTTTTTAAGTGGAGTGGCAGTAGTATGAAAGACGTAGGTAAAGGATTATTGTGCTTAATGGTCAGTAACATAAAAAAAGCATACTAGTCTTCAGAAGCACTGAAAACTCAAATGAACACTGTGTATCCACAGTCATAATTCCAAAATTTTCAGTGCTAAATTCCAAATTACATGGGAAGACTTACCCACGTCTTCAAGCGATGTCTGAAATTATGACTAGAAGCAATAACCTGTGAACACTGACTTGGCTGAAAGCAGAAATTTGGTGATTAGAAAAACAGATTGTTAATCCAGGTCTAGGATTGGGGCTAGCCCCAATTTACAGCCACGAGAAGCTCCCAGGCGTCAGGCTTTCACCAGCACAAGAAATGCCAAATTAAAATCAATAAAAGCAAAAGTAATTCAGTGACTGGATGGGAAGAAAGAAGATCCCATGCCTCGGCCACCGGTCTGGGACTTTTCAGATAGAGGTTGACTTCCCTTTTTTTCCCAGAATTTCCTTTTGACCCTGGGTAAATCAGTGATGGTCCTACTTACCTAATTTTGAAATTGAGGCAGCAATCTGCCGCCACACCTCAAATCTGTGCTACCAAACACACACATTAATGCTTAGGACTTACAACTCCAGCGAAGGAGTCCACCAAAGGAATCTCGGTGCATATAATACTTGGACATAAATTCAACCACAGTAATGGAAGTTCAGCTCCATAGGATTCTGAAGCACCTGAATTGGAAGGAAATTTGCTGGCTCTTGCTAAAGAAGAAAACTGAATGTAAACAGTAATTTATTTTTGCTGTATGTATTACAGAGAAACATGTTCTTTACAGGTAGTAAAATCCACATAACGAGGTATGAAAAGAAATCCCTGCCTCAGAGAGCTTGCCAGCTTTGAATAAAGTGTTGTGTCAACGAAGAAATATTCCTTTGCCTTCTGAAAAGAGGGTGTCCCCTCTCCGGAAGTGGCTGCCTCACTGCCGTTACTAGATCCAATGTTAGCACCAGCACCAGGTACTGCTAAAACTTTTAGCAGAAGACTTCTATGAAAAATATTCTCTGTGATTAAATCCAGGTGCTGGCAGTAGACACAGGGAAATCTGCCCATACTTACCTTGCCTTTAGTGGAATGACTTTAATCATGAACAGTCAAGAAATTACTTCCAACAACCACCATCATCAGCAGCAGAGGATGTCTGAAACATGTGATTCTAAGATGTTTAAAAATAATGAGGTGTTGAAGACCACACTCATGTGAAGGATCTTGAATACTTCTCCATCACCCCACTTTAAATGGTCTTGGCCCATGCAAGTATCCCATCTGGGTCCACATCCCTGACTGCAGCTAGGCTGGATGAGAAGATGGAGGATGATGCTTAGTTCTTGCAGCTGGAGCCTCACTCAGCTCTCTATGCTAACCAGCAGAAACTGCACTCTGAAGGCTGTGCCTTCAAACTCACCCGTACTGGGAATTCAGGCATCTTACTCTGTATTACTGGAAAGGATTTGTCTTGAAGGCAAGAGCTAAAGTCCATGGTTTTTCAAAAACAAATAAGCAGATAATCTTTCCCTCCCTGCAAAATTAAGTCCCCGGAGATGACAAGAAACAGTTAATGCACTCACACAAGATGATTAGTTTAATACAAATTCTGGATCCATCTCCCATTTCCCAGAAAAGTACATTACTTACCCAACTACAAGACTTTCTGCAATGCATATTTCTCCTGTTTCTCCCCCTTTCTCTTCATGACGCACTTAAAAGTACCTATCTAATCTTTCTCTTCAATCCAGTGAGTGACTTTCTAGCCCTGTAGTTCATTGGGATGAGAAGCCTGGATACCAGTTTTGCTTCAATGATTATTCAATCTACAATTTTGAAATGGTCTCTGGAAAATGGATTAGAGCCAGCACCTCTCCCCCCCAGCTGCCTGCCCTCAACACTGACCCAGAGTTGTGTATTTGGCTAGGAGAACACCCTAAACATTAGGTTAAGTATTCAGATGCACTTTCTATGTGGCTTACATACTTTTAATGTAAACTAGATGGGCAGTTGTCAGAACCAGCAAGGCTGCCCCTCTCACTACACTGCGGCTGTTCTTTGACTGCATTTTTGTCACTGCTGGCCACAAATACTCACAATCACAAACTACAAGGAAGAAGCACTTCTCCTCTGCCC
>VZSZ01006701.1:207929-210429 GCA_013398815.1 Ibidorhyncha struthersii | reverse complement strand
TCTGTGCAAGCACACAGGAAAAGGAGTTTAAATCCAATAGATAGCCTCCTACTACGGTATTTATTCTGGACAATAAGTTGACAGAATTACAAGGTGCGTTATAAGTCCCTAGGGATAACTGCTACTTCTGCAATTTATTCTTTTTTGACTGACTTATGGGAGTCACATCAAACTGACTTCTTTTCCTCGTCATACGTTAATGGACACCATGGACACTTCTGCTCGGAAGTATTAGTGGCCTGATAATGCTGAGAGTTATTGCAACAGGTCTATCAAAGTAAAAACGTCCAAAGGGAGAAACGGGATGAAAAACACAAATCCTTCTGAGTTATACAAATACAAGGGCATTCATATAGAAACAAACCACAACAGCAGCATTGAGATAGCCATGTGCACATCCCAAGCAGCACAAGGCTATATTAGGCAAACTTCAGAAGCTTCGGAAACATATCCCAAGTTATTTATCTGAAGTTTATTTCAGATGCAGTTGGGTTACAACTGAAGTCTCATAAAATATTTTTATGGAATCATTTTTCCTAGATAAAATGATTAGACAAAGTAGACAGTCACAGTTTTTATTTTGGTTTTGTACAAAAAGTACTTAATGAGAAAAATAATCAAACCTCATATTGCTCAATTCACATTTTTGGTAAAAATAAGACAGACTCCAATCAATTTTTTATTTTAGCTGAATTACAGCTCTCGCTTTGGAAAGTTGGAATCAATCATTTCATTTCAGTATTACTTTACAGAAAATTAATATAAATATCTCAGTCTCAATTAACATTTATTTATCTTTCCTTAGTTTCACTGGGGTTTTAACATTTCCAAGTTATTTTTCTGTTGCATATTCTTGTAAACAGATATGACAAACACAAAATATAGTTATCTATATGATGAAACATCAAATCCAAATATCAACAACATCATTAATTTGGTAGAATTCAGAAAGATAAAAAAGCACCAATGATTTTTCCAGTAGTTTTCACTCTAGCTTCTCTTGCACTGTGTTCTCCAATAGTTTGTATAGGCTTGGGAGACAGCACGGTTACCTGACTAGCACACTAGGAGGCTTCAGCAGGGAAATCCCTATGTTCCTAAGCCATCAATACCAAAGGAACGAGCATTGTCCAAGGCCATTTCTGCATTGCTAATGGTACAAGCTGCAAAAAGATCTACCTACTTGCTTGGAGAGGGCTTGTTTGCTAATACAGTGCAGGGCAGCTCCATGCATCCCAGGACTGCCGGGTCATCTCCCAGGGCACCTTAAGCAGAAACGTGCTCTCTGCCCAAGGTGACGGACCTGGCGTCTCAGCTAGGCAAATGCCACTTTTTGCCATGCCTAGATGGCACAGCAAAGTGCCTAGGCAGTTCAGCCCAGCCAACCCTTGTTTTTTCGCAGCGTGACTGGCCGTGACACAGACGTGCTCTTTGTGGTTGTAACATGGAAGAAAGACATTCCAGTCATTCTCCGTCTTCTGACACTGACACAGCTGCTTTCCTCAACTAGTCACGTTTCCTCTCTCTGAAGTTTTCAGTGTTTTGAAAAGAAGGATGGCACGTCCCTTTTGTGGCTGATTATAAGGACTGATTGTCATTTGTGCCGCATTTAAAATGTTGCAATAATTTCAAGCATAATTTTCCTTGTTCCAGTTCTTCTGTTAATATCACAAGAATGAATATCTCAGACTAGTTTTAGCAGCAATTTTGCTGGATTAGGTTGTATGTTTGCTGTACATTAGATTGTATGTTTGCTATACATTAGATTGTATGTTTGCTGACATGAGGTATTACTGATTATCATGGCTTAGAATCAAAATGTTGCGTCTCAGGGAAAATGAAAACAAACAAACAAACAAAAAAACCAACCCTTACAAGTTCTCAATAAAACCAGAATTTTTCTTCAAAAACTTTGCTAAGTGCATCCTTTCCACAGCAGAAAACTTCATCTTGGGTATCTTGAGATGTGTGTTATAAGAAGTAGGGCAAAATTATCAGATGGCAGACTTGGAACATAAGAAGTTGCTCTTTTAAAATCCTGCATTGTCAACCATGGAACTTACTGGCAGAGGATGCTATCAACAGACAAAAGTTTATTTTGGTTAAATAGCAGTTAGATAAATTAGTGTCAGAAAACTCCATCAAGACCTGTTAATTCCAAATGATGTACTTCTGCTTGAGGAAATCCCTGGGCGAACTACTAGAAGTTTGAAAATTATACCAAGGGCGTGTCACTATGTGTAGATTTTGCACTTATGTTCTTCCCTAGCTGTACATCACTGGCATCAAAAACCTCAGCAGAAACAGACAACGGGATGGTATCAGTCTTCAGACTGACCCTGCGTGAGCCGCCTTCTGTCATACTGCATACTTCTTAAAACAAAAACACTAAATGACTTTAAATAGTGAAATGGTGGAAGATGGTCACTATGTACATCAGGAGGACTTGTAGGGGGAGAGTAGGAAGAGGGAGAAGATGATGCCCATTCCCAAGGTAGAA
>VZSZ01006701.1:135429-202929 GCA_013398815.1 Ibidorhyncha struthersii | reverse complement strand
TTGCAGCTCACCACCACATACATAAGACATTGCACCAGCCAGTAAGTATCTCTCAGGTGCACCAAAGAATCAAAGATAACTTAAGAAAGTCTATGTGTATCAGATGTGTTTCATGCGAATTAAATTAATTTGTCACGGAATTTTTAATTTAAAGGTTTAGTTCCAGAAACATAGATATAAAATGTATTTATATATATTTACCATGGATTTTATTACATATGCATTCCACTAGGTATAGTGAAAACTAAAAACTTTCAGAGAATTATCATTACTATAAATATGTTACTACAGTAGGTGTGCAAAACAATTATTACTTTAATAAGTCTCCATTATTTAGTACTTCTAAAATATAGTGAATTTCTCATCTAGATTCAAATTATTATATTGGTTTCATAGATTCAAAAGATGGTCTAATGCTCTGAAGCACAATAAAGATGCTCTGAAGAAGCGTGTCATGTGCATGTTTATGCATAAGCCACATGTTTCTCAGGAATTTGGGGATGACTGTGCCACTGCTGAATGAAAGAACTGCTGTCATTAGCCAGAAGGAGAGGAATCACATCCATTAGAAGGAGCTATGTGGAGGGACTGTGCATAAGCCCCGCCAGCAGCTGCTGACACAAAGTAAGAGATACAGCTGCAAGCCTGAGTTTGCAAAAACAGTGGGATAAAGGGAGAATGCACTAGAAAACAAACTGTCTTGAAATGTTTCCTCTAAGAACTGTCAAGAAATGTCAGCTTTGCACGTTTCAAAGCTGACATTTCATACATTGTTCTCCACAATAAATATGCATCACAGAACATATAGAAAACATACAGGTTTTTTTTTCCCTGTCTGCATGGTATTTCCAGTCTGGATAGAGGAATACCCAAAGGACAACATACACGCACATAGCAGGTGAATGATTTGCCATATTGCCAAAAATGTTTGGGTTTCAAAATACAGTTGAGGGAGAAAGATACTTAATTTTTGTCAGCAAGTCAGACAGTATCACAAAACCAGTAGTAAACCACAGTTTTGGAGAATGTTCCATAATCTCAGACTACAGAAAAGTGAAACAATGCTAAGAAGTGTAACAAAAGTACAAACTAACATATCCATTTTATTCCCACATGTCCAAAATCTTTTTTTTTATCCTCCTCTCGGCAACTTTTTCACTGGTTCACTCCCAGTTACCGCAAAAAATGTCATGAATGCAAAGTAAAATGCACAGGGTCATACTGAATATCACCCCTTTCTTAAACAAAAGTACAAGAACTTCTGTGGTGGGATTTATGGAATTTGTAAATTTGGTTTGTAGGACTTTACAGCTGATCTATTACTTTTCCAACCTCAGAAAACACAAAAACTAGTGTCTTTAAAAAAACGTAATAGCCTAGAAAACAAGATAAACACAAAATTCTGTGAAATTCATTATTTTTTACTTTGTGGCTGGCACAAAAAACAGGATTATACTCATCAACACATGGAGGGAAAAACAATGTGCATAAGAGTTCAGTGTCCTTTGTAGGAGCTTGTGCCATCAGAAGATTCAGGATACTGCAAGGCCTAAAGCAATAATACAGGCAAACAAAAGCAAACGTTTTTTCACCCCTTGTCTCTCGTATGGTTACATGCACTAGATGTGACATTGGCTTGCAACAGGAAGAGGGGCGTCTACAATGTCAATATGCCCATTGTTATCTATGTGTTAGTTAATTATAATATTTAGGAGGTACAAGGACTGTTTAGAGGTGTGAAAAGAGGCGTGGGAAATACGCATCATGGCAGAGAGAGCACAATGCAAAGCAATTCCTCCTGGCAAGGACGGAAGGATTGAATCTTGCAAGGGCCCTTCTCGGAGTGACACAGCTTCCCTTACATAGAGTCACAGAGCGAGGGGTCAAGCTAGTCTTTAAAGTCTGGAGAGCTGCCTACTAAGTTCAAGCAGCGCTACTGCTACCACAGGTTACATTTTCAACAACAATACTGCCATTTGCATTAGGCACACTCCTGGGGCATGTAACACAAAAGGGTTCAGTTGAACAATAATGATATCTGTTTTCCTGAAGTCACACAAAAAAAAAACTCTCTTAATCAGCTCTCTACTCACCATTTTAAATATTTAATCTGGACAAAAATCCAGGAACAAGATTATTTTTCCCCATGGAAAAATGATGGAAGTCGTTTCCATAGCTATGAATAAAGACCAAACAGAACAGCTTCATACCAGTAATTATAAAACTATACGCAAGATTGCTGAAAGATTCTGAAGTGTACCCAGGTAGACATCTATAAATCTAATACCATTCAGAAGAACGTGTCCACCACATGTAGACGATATCTCCTAGGGATTGTTGTTACACTTTGTTTAAATACTCAAATGTTTACTGAGTCATAAAGCAAGAAAGAGGAAAAGAGACATTGTGGCTTAGGGCAAAGAAGGGAGCAAGGGCACTTTGGTTAATTGCACCAGTGGAAAAATCACTTCATAGTTGTTTTCCGTAAGCAGCTACTGTTGGTCACGGGCCGAGGCAGAGTCAGTTCAGCATAGCTGGTTGCCCTAACTAGCCGGCTCTTTGACAAGAGAAAGGAATCTACAAGATCCTCCAGAAGTGCATCTAATATTGAAAATTTTCCAGATAGAATATTTAGTGACTTCAACATAATTCAAAACTAACTGAGGAATAAACAAGCCATAATCTCACCAGACTTGGTTTTATTTTTCTCTTCAGCATCATAACTCAAATAATCCACACCTAAACAGCGGAGAGGCACGTAGCAACAGACCTAAGGTATGAATCCACACAGCATATTCATCACAGACCCAACTTAGTCTCTATATTTCCTTCCTTCTGCTCTCCTAACCAGCTCTGTGGGTTGCAATCAATTTAACTTTCCCTTGAAGTGATGCAGAGAACATATTTGGATAAAACAGCTTTCATCATTTTACATGCTTATGACTTGTTTTTTCCAAACTAATGAAACTCATGCAGAATTTTAAATCTTTTCCTTTCTGCAGTGTCCCTAATCAATTACCATGTACTCAGTGAAGTCTTAGCGTCTTCCATTCCATCCTAATGGGTAAGCCACTGTCTCTAAACAAATTTTATTCAAAAATGAAATGTAATCACTCCATTTCATATTCCACAGTTCTGAGTATCTAATTTAAATAGGGTTAACCTCCATGTAACTTTTTTTTTTCACATGCAATTCAATAACTTTAATTGAAAATGCCAAGTGATAATGCCACAGCTTTCTTGGTTCCACTATATCGGGAATACAAAAACAAATTTCATAAGCCAAATGAAGCGTCTGATCAACTATACATCTAGTTGCAGCTGCTGGAACAATCAAGCTAAACATTTTCCACCCAATAGGTAAAAATTTGTCGCTCATGGAAGCAAAAAAATACTAATTTTAATTTAATATGGGGAAAAAAATCTTGTGTGCCAATGATATATTTCCTCAAACTGCTCCCAAATGTTATGCTTTTTAATACAGGTTCCAGCAAACAGTCATGTGTGAAGACACATCAGGTATTAATTAAAGTGAACGTTCCCAACAAGATCACAAGCTTACTTGCCTTCATTGAGCTGCTCAGGTATACTTTGCTTCAGAAGTAAAGTGTGTAGGTTGCATGTATTTTTGAAATCTTTCTTAGCTCTATCCCTACTAAAATACACAATCTTCTTATTGTGTCCTTAGCCATCGTGTTTTAAAGAGACTGATACTAAATGCTCAGAAAACCAGTCACAATATAAAAGCTAGAAAACAGACCAGGGTGCAGAGGTTGTACGTGTGTGTGAATTTAGTGCTTTAATTTTTCAAATGAACAACGAAAACATTGATAGACTTGAAATCAAATTGTTTCTCTTCTTGCAACATTCCGTTTTTCTTTGACTCAATCACAGGTAAGCTAAAAAACATATTCAGCTGTTTCAAACACATGAGAGTGAGTGTTATGCCTGCACTCTTCATCAGGATATTTGTTCTTGGTGCGCTATTTCAAAATAACCCTGCTCTTAATTACTACATCACTCTCAGACAAAATTGCACTGTTTAGATTACGAACAGCCAGGAACATATTTATATGTGAAGAACAGGTTCTTGTAGTATTTTGTGCCAATAAACAAGCAGAAAATAATTTTGTAATTACTTAAAAACAGCAAGTATTTTAGAATGCGTAAGTGACCTAGTATTTATTGATGTACATGCAAGTCACCACAGAACCTCTAGATATAAAAATAATCAGGGGCTTCACCCTATGTTTAGTAATGAAAAAACTGCCAATAATGCCTTCCTTTGGTGGTTGATTTAGTAAAACTTTTATGAAGACAGTAAATTTCATGTTTTAGTATACATGACAGTCACATTCTAGATGTTAAGATGCAAGACAAACAGAAATCAATATCCCCCAACCTGAGCATGAATTTTGTCAACTTCCAATTATTATCTTGCTTGTGGGAAAGATGAAAGAATAATTGAGGTTCCTGGTCTTGATGTCACAGAATGGACAGACAATTTCAATTGTGAAGAGATATAATCCCAGATATAGCATACTTAACCTGGCTACATTTGATAAACAGTCTGTAAGTGTTTGCTGAAGTTGTATGCATTTTGTGGACCATATATATCACAGGAAGAAAAGCACCTATATTAGGCTTATATTATTTACATAGTCATTTTTCCTTTAATCCTCAGGCGAAGGGAAATTTAATTGTACAGTTATACTAAATTTTAGTCTACTTACTATAACAATATCTACTTCAGACTATTTTGTATTGGAAAACATCGCTTAAAAGGAAACTCTGTAAAGAGCAAATATGTTTATTTACCACTGTTGCAGACACAAGTCTTACTTGATTAATAAACTAGACAGTAAAGAATCAGTTTTCTTATAGGAAATGGAAGTTGAGCCTTTTATTTCTTGATTTGAAGACGGGTAAAGAGAACACACGACCCAGAAAGCATCAGTCACCATCTTTTAATCTGAAGTAAGTGTGTGCCAAGACTGAAATGCAATTGTACAAGGATGGAAGGTAATGCTGGTAGACATCCTCAGCATGGGTCACATCCCTTCATTTATTAGCTGGAAGCGCTAGCATAAAAATATCAGTAATGATAGGTCTGTATCCAAATACAGACTCTTGAACCTTAGCTTCCAAGGGACTCCCAGTTTCAGATAATCTGTACTGCAGAATCTGCTGTGCTGGCATAGCCTCCCCTCTACATTATGGTGCTGAGGGTCTATGAAAGGCACTGAGTCCTCTGTTTTATCTCTTAGCTGCTCTGTTTTTGTCACCATGTAGTTAATTTTAGAGCAGTTAAAAAGCTGGAAGTAGATTATCAGGAGAAGACAGTTTTGAAGAATTGGCATAATCTCACTTAGGTAAAAGAGATACAGAACTCCCACCTTGTAAATCCCAAAGTTATTCTGCCCCCCTCCATAATTAAAATATAAACTCCATCCCATCTCTTCTTTGATAGTCTCCTTTCAAAGTGACTCTAAACATGCAAAACCACTGATGCTGAACTAAAGCCTAACTACTTTCTAATAAAGCCGTTTAAGTATGTGCATTTGAAAACATTTTCAAAAGATTCAGGTGAGTACAATTTGGAGATGGAGGGGATTCTCTCTGTGAGGTCTCTGATCAAACAATTTTAATGCTAACATAACCAGGACATTTTCAGGAACTCATTATCTTCATGCATTCATTTTTTGCAAAAACGCATGAATGCCCAAAGTAGGTATTTTGAGACAGAATACAGCAGATGTAACCTCAGAAACTGCTTACCCTGATTACCTCAGTTTTGTACCACAAAGTCTATGATAGATCCCAGTGTAAAAGAGATAATTATCAGGCAATCTGGCTACACGTATTCAATGTTTTGGTTCAGCAATCAAAGAAAAGCCTTGCTTTGATACGTACACCATACAAAGGCACAGTCTAGACAACTCCAAATATTATTCTTAAATTCTCCACTGACACACCAAATCTCAATTTTCTAAATCTACTTACACACAAAGCTTTTAAAAAAATGTAGAAAACCACATGCTTTTATATGTTATATAACATTTATATTGTATGTTTGCCGTAGTTTATAAAAACTTAATGAATTAATATCTTTTTTTAAAAAAAAATTAGCTTTGCTCTGCCATTTTCCTTTTGGACTCTGCTTTTTTTTTTCCTTTTCCTTTTTTTTTTTTTTATTTGGTAAGAGATGGTAAAAATATCAATCGGATAAAATTCCAAATACTTCTAAATTACATTTGTTATTGTCAATACCTCTTACTGTCCTCCAAAGATACCTTTTTCATCACCTTTAATTCCAGAAAAAAATCAAACTGCAAGGAGAATAAATATAAACCTACACACCAACTTCTTCTGAGTGTAGCTACCACAGAAGCATGATGAGCATCAATTTGTTGCCAACGTGTACATAACAGCAGAAATCTCTAAAAGGTTCACTTATTCTGGGAAGTGTGTAGGTTCAGGTTCAGCCCTTTTCTTGTGGCATTTTATTTCATTTAGGAGACATATACAGCACAAAAGCAGTATTCACAAATAGAAATGAACATACCTTACAAGTACTTTGCTGGTATAGAATCCCTTCTTGGACCAGTATTTTCATGCTTTATACAAGATAGAGAAGCTTTCAAAAATAGAGAGTAACACAAGTACCACCTAAAGTAAAGAACTGTTTATTGGGTGGAGGGGGAATGAATGTCTTAATAATGGAGTTCCTTCCTTTTCCTTTCTTTTATCTATGGTAGAGATTCAAGCACGTTTCCTGGAAAGAGGAAAGAGACAGTATCAAAAAGAGCCAAAACACTATTTGGAAATCTCATGCAAGGGTGAAGACATTCCAAACCAGAAAAAAAACAATATAGAGGAAAACAGGGACGATTCTATAGTTACAGATGTTCAAATGGGTATTCAGTATTGGTGCAAACTCAATTCTAAAAGAAATAAAGGTAGTGGAGATGAATTCCCTGGACAAAAATAAACAAAGGAAGCTTTTTTCGAAACACTTGCAAGGTGTGCATACATGAAGTGCCACTGGTTGTATTCAAAAATTAGATTATTCTTAAAAAAAAAATAATTAAAAGGAAGAACATTTTATTCCAAACAGAACTTCTTTAACAGATGGATAGGGGAATGGTAGAATAATACAAAACCGTCTGCTGTCTGAGTCCCTGCTGAGAGCTACTTTCAAGCTGATAATACAATTCTATTTGTGGCTAAAATCGTGCTGTACTGGCAGTTTAGCTCCTCAGGTTTTTTTTGTGGGGGAGGAGAGGGAGGGAAAAGATAGGTTGTTTTGTTTTGCTTTTACTTTATCATTGTGGAATATTACTAAGACATCAGCTAAAAAAAATTTGAATATGTTGCCTTTCATTTCAAAGTCACTTGTGCTAAAATCTGAATTGAAAGCATCTTCTGAAACCCAGTGCAAGAAACGATCTGAGGAAAAGTTTAAGTCCATGCATTTCCAGGACAAGCATGATGGCTAAAATGACTGATTAACATCGACTTCAATAGAGTATGTATGCATTCTTTAGACAGAGTATAGGCATAGATGTTATGTAAAAAAGACTGAATCATTGAGTTGTGGTGTTCATAGCTGTTCCTTTTTTAAACATGCATAGCAGGTTTGTCTGTTAATTAAAAGAAAAAGAAAAAAAAAAAAAAAAACCCAAACAACTAAACCTCCAAAACCAGCCAATAGGACTGACATAAAAAGCCCGAGTGTTGATTTCTGACTTATAGAAGAGGAGGTTATATGTTTAACTGGACATGGATCTCATGTAAATTTAAAATTAAATAAAAAAAAAATTACAACAAAATTTGTTGTAAATAGCAAGTTGTCCAAACGTAGTTTAAACTAATACAATACTTCTGTAAACACGTTAATACAGATAGACGGGGGGAATAAAGCTTTATTCACTTTTCATGTTGATGTTAAAATAGAAACAAGAAAGGTAGACGACGACACCTTGAACTGAGTTGCACCAAGGTACAAGGGCATTCAGTGATCATTTAATCATAGAATCACAGAATCATAGAATCATTGAGGTTGGAAGGGACCTTTAAGATCATCGAGTCCAACCATTAACCTGACCCGACAAAACCACTTCTAAACCATATCCCCAAGTACCACATCTGCCCTTTTTTAAACACCTCCAGGGATGGCGAATCCACCACCTCCCTGGGAAGCCTCTTCCAATGCTGGAGAACCCTTTCAGTGAAAAAATTTTTCCTAATATCCAACCTAAACCTCGCCTGGCTTAACTTGAACCCATTTCCTCTCGTCCTATCACTTGTCACTAGGGAGAAGAGGTCAGTCCCCATCTCTCTACAACCTCCTTTCAGGTAGTTGTAGAGAGTGATAAGGTCTCCCCTCAGCCTCCTCTTCTCCAGGCTAAACAGCCCCAGTTCCCTCAGCCGTTCCTCATAAGACTTGTCCCCCAGACCCCTCACCAGCTTTGTTGCCCTTCTCTGGACACGCTCCAGCACCTCAATGTCTTTCTTTTAGCGAGGGGCCCAGAACTGAACACAGTACTCTATATATGGATTCAGTTCGGCTCCATGACTGCTACAAGATCAGCATCAATGGTAATTCTAGTTGGAAGCTTACACTCATCTGCAAAAGTTGTCTTTTTTCATGAACTAGACTTATTAATATAAGATGAATTCTGGAGATAGAAACACCACCACATAAAAACCAAACAAGGTCTTTACTATCTCACCAACAGCACTGCCCTTTTCATGTTTGACTTACATGGATATGAAAACATGAACATGGTTTTCAGTTGATTGTCCAGATTCTTTTTTACCATAGTAGAAACAATTAATGTTATATGATAAGTGTTGATTATACAGAAGCTGTTGCTTGCCCAGAAATAGTGTACCCAACAGAATAACAAATAAATATTTCTCCTAATTTACAGCATTTTTTTTTTTTTTTACTGTAAAAGAATTACAAAAGCAAAAATTTTCTTGGAAGCTATTCTCAATAAATTGATTTTATTCTGAAAACTTAAATCTAATTACAATATTCACGCATCTTTTTATAGATCTATTTGTATAATAATCAGCTGTGACATGCAAGCTGCCGAACTGTTAGGTAGAGATTGACACTGACTGTCAGTTTGTCTCCAGTTTAGCCTGTATCACTTTTGTTTCATTTCAGTAAAACTCTAGGTCCAAGGAATTAAATGTCAATGCAGATTTAACCTGCAATAATGATAACCAATATTCAAAATAACTTGAAATCCAAATGCTAAATCTTGTCACTGACCAGCACACTGAGAAGTCTTCTGATACTTTTGCAGCTGTGTGGAAATTTTATTCCTGTTAAAGGACTTGGTAGAACTGGCCAGGCAGCTCAGCCTCTGATACAATCAGCATTTTTTGACCCATCTTTTATAGTCAGGATCTAGTTCAGACTGGTGAGGAAGAATAGCAAAAAGCCTGTACCTGGCTTTCAGGCCAAATGTTCTCTCCTCCCTATCGCAATGAATTTGGGAATTTAGGAGCCTGGCATTTCACTGTAGTGATTTTGCCTGACTTTTGTGTGGGGTCCCATATTTTTGGTTGTCTTTGAGGTTCTCTTACCACAGTAAATCTATCTTTTTGGTGATCTGTATTTGGAACTGTTTTCATCTACCTCTTTCTTCAAAGAATAGATAATTTATTACCAAATCCATAGATTTTTAAAGCCAAAGAGGTTAATAATCCTGCATGACTTGGCCGAATGTGACTGTGCAGCCCACAGAATTTGCCCAGTTATTCTTTTATTTAGCCCAACTAAATCATATATTTTAACAGATCTAATCTTAATCTAAATTTCAAGTGTCAGGAAATGGTTGCAATACTTAATTAAACTTAAAAGATTGTATCTCATTTCTACTTCAAACTTTAGTGACTTCCCCTTCAAACCCTTTCATCTTTTTAGGTCTCTGTCTGCCTGACATAAAAGAGGTTATTGAGATCCACATGCAACCATCATCATTCTCACCTTTTCAAACCTTGAGGCCTGTACTAAACCAAAGACTATAGATATATATGGCTCACTTAGAAGAATAAGCACAATCTGCAATGTCTGTTCCAAATAGTACCCAGAACTTCTTCAATGTACAGGAATGTTTTCCCATTCTTACCCTTTCAGAGAGCTGAGAAAGAATTACAAAAACATTTGAAGACTTGTAAGTGCTATTCCTCTGTGTTCTCCACTTCCTACCTCACCATTTACTAAAATCTTCTGATTTCAAGTACAGTTACTCCTCCACTTCCTCCAACTTCAATGGATTCCTCTTTCTATTCTATCAAGGGGGGGGGGGAATCATTTTTCTGAGCAATATACATGCTGAGTTCATTTTTTAACATTAAGAATATTTTGCATTATTAAAAGTTTGGGTTTTTTTTCTCTCCAAAGCATATCTCTTCCCTCCATGCTCTTTTTTTTTTGCCCCTCAAATTCAGTAGAGATGAAGATAGAAATGAAGGAAAAAAAAAAGAAGAAAAAAATAGCTTCAGCATTTCCAGCTAGGTTTTTATACTGAATTTGTTTAAAATAGCTCTGAAATAATGTGGTGGGTTAACCTTGGCTGGCTGCCAGGTGCCCACAAAACTGCTCTCTCATTCTTGCTCCTTAGCAAGACAGGACAAGAGATTAAAATGAAAAAGCTCATGGGTTAAGATAAGAACAGGGACATTGCTCACCAATTACTGTCAGAGGCAAACCAGACACAACTTGGGGAAGATTAATTTAATTTATTGCCAATTAGAAATAGAGTAGGATAGTGAAAAAACAAAACAAAGCAAAAAAAAACACTTTCCCCCAACCCTTCCCTTCTTCCCGGGTTCAGCTTCAGTCCTGACCCTTCTACCTTCTCCCCCAACCCTGAGTGGACCAGACAGATGGGGAAGAGGAGGGGTTGGAGTCAGTTTGTAACACTTTTTCTCTCCTGCTCCTTACTCCTCACACTTTTCCCCTGCTCCAGCATGGGGTCCTTTCCCATGGGATACAGTTCTTCATGAACTGCTCTAACGTGGGTCCTTCCCACAGGCTGCAGTTCCTGCCAGGAGCCTGCTCCAGGGTAGGCACTCCACAGGCTGCATCTACTTTCGGGGCACATACACCTGATCAAGCATAGGGTCTTCCATGGGCTGCAGGGTGGATATCTGCTCCAGCATGGTCCGCCATGGGCTGCAGGGAGACAACCTGCTTCACCACAGTCTCATCCACGGGCTGCAGAGGAATCTCTACTCTGACTCCTGGAGCACCTCCTCCCCCTCCTTCTTCACTGACCTTGGTGTCTGCCCGGTTGTTTCTCTCACAGCTGCTGTGCAGCATTTTCTACTCTTTCTTAAATATGTTATCACAGGGGCTCCACCAGTGTCATTGACTTGGCTCAGCTCTGGCCAGTGGTGGGTCCACTTTGAAGNCCAATACCTCGCAATGTAAACCCAATACACTTAACAGTGCATTGCAGATTCAGAAAAGGGTTTTAGTCTTCTCTTTTCAATATTTATACTAGTACTACAAAACAGGGATGCTCATGCAAAGAGTAATCAACAGAGCAGGACCTAAAAAAAAGGTAACTAAACATTCATAATTACATTATTTCAGTTATTAGATTGATTTTGAGTATGTGAGATAGTAATATAACTAAGGTTTACATAACCATGAACCATTTGGAAGCACTTATGTTATGCAGTCTCCGGTTATGCAGCATGAATTAGTTAGGACTTGGACAGTAAATGAGTAGTTTCTTGCTCTCAGGGATTAAAATCATTGCAGAAGTTAATGGACTCCTCTGTGAATGGTTTGGCATACAGCGCTGAAACAACAAAAGGCAATTGCCATTCTTCAGAACTTTGCCAGGGAATTCACAACTTTAGAATTAATATTCCACTCTCACAGCACAAGTAGACCTTTGCATCCTCTGCTGGGTTACATGATAACATGCACATAGTGAGCGAGCATGTCTGTTGTCAGGGGGAAGTGATGCATTTTGATGTTCCATTCCTCAAGGATAATAAGTTCGTAAGTACTGCACAGATATTCATAGCTTGCAGAGCATGCAGAGTGATATTTTAGGAACAATAATATACTAAACTGTGACGGCAAAATTAAAGAGATTGCTCTCAAATCTCAATAATTACTCTTTTTTTAATACATAAATACGAGATGGTGTTAATTCTGACAGTTCGTAAATAGACATAACTCTACTAGTCTCTAAGGCAGCACTACCTGCTTCCTACTAAACAAGAGCATGTCTTCTCTTATGTGAATTTTTGGGAGGTTAAGGCTTGAAAAGGTAAATTTCTTCCCAACTGGGTCAAGCTGCTCAGCCTTATATTAACAAACAGTATCCTGCTCCATTCCCACTTGTGCCTTTTTGAGACAGGCTCACAAAGAACAAAGAAAAAAGTATAAACATATGCTCAACTCAGCTGTGCAAATGACTAAGGTGAAATGATGAGAGATGCGTAGCATTCTTTCAATGTGCCTTTCAATCTGAAGCTTCTCCTGAAATGAAAATGGCTGTCCTGTGCAACCTGTTGTAGGTGACCCTGCTCTGGTGGGGGGGTTGGACTAGATGATCTCCAGAGGTCCCTTCCAACCCTGACTATTCTGTGATTCTCTGATTCTGTGTGATTCTGTGATTCTGTGATTTATTTTAGTGTTTTACATTAAGAACAATCCAACTGGAGGCTTGACCCTTCATAACTTCAGGAGCTTTTTGGTTTTCTGGGTTTGATTTTTTGGTTTGATGTCCCCATTTGCCCAAGAGGCAGAACAAAGACATCATATGAGTAATTTTATACATAAGCAATTTTAAATAGTCCAGCAACCAGAAATAAAAAAATCTTCAAAACGACCCCCAAAATTTGACCTGAAGACATGAAACTCTGAGAAATTTAAATTTCTGGCAAGTTTCAGATACATGTCTTGAATGTTTATCCTGTAATTGTCCAGAATCTTTGAGCTTACACAGCCTTTTATTACTTGAATAAAAAACAATGAAGTGGCATTGCAGCTGGATGGTCCTGTTGGTTTTTGACTGCCAGCAATAACCAACTGAAATTCACAATTTTCTACAGCAGAGTATTGTAATAACTATGTTGGTGCCCAAAACATGGGGCAAGAATTCAAGTTATGCTTTGAAATAATGAAAGAAAAAAGTGAAAATGGTGGAAATAGACATGTAAGGAGCACATGAATAGTTTGCTAATTAATTGTCCTGTGTAAAAGACTCCAACCAAAAATTATTAGGATCACAGAATCATAGAATAGTTTGGTTTGGAAGGGGCCTTTAAAGGTCATCTAGTCTAACCTCCCCTGCAATGAGCAGGGACATCTTCAATTAGATCAGGTTGCTCAGAGCCCAGTCCAACCTGACCTTGAATGTTTCCAGGGATGGAGCATCTACCGCTTCTCTGGGCAACCTGTTCCAGTGTTTCACTACCCTTAACGTAAAAAATTTCTTGCTTATATCTAGCCTAAATCTTTCTTCTTTTTATTTGAAGCCATTACTCCTTGTCCTACCACAACAGGCCCTGCAAAAAAGTTTGTCCCCATCTTTCCTGTAGGCCCCCTTTAAGTACTGAAAGGACGCAATAAGGTCTCCCCGGAGCCTTCTCTTCTCCAGGCTGAACAACACCAACTCTCTAAGCCGGTCTTCATAGGCGAGGTGCTCCAGCCCTCTGATCATCTTCGTGGCCCTCCTCTGGACTTGTTCCAACAGGTCCATTACCTTCTTCTGTCGGAGCCCCCAGAGCTGGATGCAGCACTCCAGGTGGGGTCTCACCAGAGCAGAGTAGAGGGGCAGAATCACCTCCCTCGACCTGCTGGCCACGCTTCTTTTTGATGCAGCCCAAGGGTGAAGTTGCTTTAATCTATAAGATCATATTTTCTGTTTACTTCTACTCACATAATTCTCATTGGTTACGATTTGAAGTTCGATATTGAAAAGTGTTAACATATGCTAAAATGCAGCTCACTACTAAAAGGCTAGCTTACATCTCTTTAGCCACATTTATTATTTTTAAACAAATGAAATAAATCAAAATGTAGCTGGAACTTTGAGATGGATTATTAATAAAACAATTTTTTAACTGTTGAAGAAAATATTTAATTAGAAGTAGAAACAAAAACAGTTTCATTCAGTATGCAGATTCACCTAAATTTTGTGTCATAGTGAGCACATTATTTCATAAAATCCTAGCACATACCAGCAAAGCAAATCTATGACATAATATAAGGAAAAATCATTACACTCAAAACTTAGGAACCAAAAAGTTTCATTTTCCCAGAGTCATCCAAAAGTTTCTTCACTACTTGCATACAATTAGAAAAAGCTTCCTTTGAAGACAATTGCGTTCAATATGTAATTATATTGGAATCTGTTACAAATACAACAAAATTAAAAATGCACAAAGTAACAAAAAAAATGTTCAACTCCTGATTTTAAAAATACAGGCGCGTGCGATTGAAGATGCCCAATATATCTTTACAAATAAATGATCTGAGCAAGAAAAGCAAGTAGAATCATAGAATCATAGAATTGTCTAGGTTGGAAGAGACCCTTGGGATCATCGAGTCCAACCATCTACCCTACTCTACAAAGTATGAGGAAAGTAACAGGCTTTGTGTTTGAACAGGTGTGCACTTCGACACTTTTACTTGGACAATTGAAAATATACACACAGGAGGTCTATCATCTTCAAACTACCAGTGCTGCTTGACAGATGTTATGCTTTACCTACAAGTATATAATGAAAAGAAAGTCCCTCTCATTCTCTTGTATCCTAAAACACACAGCAAAAGGGTTGAACTAAATGCAATCTTGATGTTGAAGTGCATGTTGCAGTTACCATAACACAAGAAATTAATAATCATTGTGGATTCTGATGTTAATCTCTTACTTTTCCTTATTATAGTCATAAAATCATTGCTGTCATTTGCAAAAACTATTTCACAACAGGAACTAGATGTTTAAGGTGGAATACTGGGTCTACCCCCTCTCTCCCCTTTACAGCCCCTTACAACCTCCTGCAACTTTTCTTCTTTTAGTCCAGAATCACTCTTTTAATATAAACACAATAAGGAGGAGCAGTGAACACAAATGAGTTAGATAGGTACTACTTCATCCACAGGATAAAACTGAAGGAATTTAATGGGGGAAATAAATGTTGCAGGAGTTGAAAGAACAATTTTATTCCTTATATGTTGTTTCCTTAAAGTGAGCTTGTCTCCAGGAAAAAGGACATTTATATTAACTTGCAATACCACTTAACACCATAGACTACTCTATTAATCCCAGTGGGGAACAGTTAGTAAAACAGTAAATTAGTAAAATTAGTAAATCCCCAGAGGACTGAAATATTACAAATGTTTTTAGTTTGAGTGTCATTACCACTTTTATGTATCACAATAAAGGCAATTTAAGAACACCAGTTCCTCTGCTCTTCATCCTTTTTAGTAATTCCTGTAAAACAATCTCTGCATTACTCATTTCTCTATATAATTCTACTTCCACCTAGACAGTTTGGTCTTTTTATTGTCTTTCATTTTCTTAATCAGAAAAAAGGACTATTGCGGTTCCTCACTACCTTTGCGTAGTCAGCCATAACTCGTCTAAAAGTTACCAGAGCACTTCAGGAACCCATCACACACTATCAGCGTGTTTGTGATTGGCAATGTTTGCTGCTGAGGTGACAAACCAAAGAGCAATATAAGCACTAACATGTCAGCAAATCATTTCAGTTTGATGTAAAGTCCTTGCCAGATTCACTTCTGTGATTCTGCCAGTGTAAGCAGGAAAAGCCGAGACTGTGGAACCCCCTCAAGAGGGAAAGCCTGTGGGAAAAAGGAAGGATAAGGACACTCTTCTGGAGAGGAGAAGGTAAATCAAATTACTGGAGGGTCATGTGACATGACAAAACTTTACAGAAAATGAAAACTGCTCAAGTGAACTCTATCTTCATTACGCTTGGAAAAAATAGTTGCAATGAAGAATAAACTTATTCTAACAATTTCCTGAATGAGCTTGGAGGGAGGGAGGGATACCATGCAGGAAAGACCGTAAAAGAATAAAGCATTTCAATAATTTTTTGCATTTTTAAAGCAAAATTAATTGATTTCAACATAGAAAGAGATATTTGTCAACATTTCCAAAATAACACGTGTTATTTTTTCATTCTATTCTATACCTACATGAAAGTTTAAAAAAAATCCAAATATCCCAAAGCAATGATTTCTTCTCTTTTCTTTTTTCCCCTCCAGTTAAATAGCAACAATTTTAATACTCCATTTTTGTATCACCAGGAAATATTTTTTTATCTTGGTCTCCTTTTTTTTTTTTTCCTCTTCCCCTGCAAGAAGGTAGAATCCTACGGACACAAAGGGTGAAATCTTGGTCCCTGGTGAAGTCAATAGATAAATTCCCACTGACTTCAATAAGAATGGGATATCATCCAGAATGCTCATATTCCTGAGACCTTTGTACTATATGCACAATAAATTACGGTTGATGTCCTCCTGACATTTTGAATTTTCCTGCTTGTCATTTTCTCTCAGTTAGGATTTTTTTTTTAACCACATGATTTTTGAGCAATGGGTTTCAGATATTATGAGAGGGGTGAGACACGGGGATTTTGTATCACTCTATGATGGCCCCTGCCAAGTGATAATGGATTGACATTGACAAATCCCTAAGAGCTAGACCTGACAGTTAACGGATGCTGTGAGATCAGTCTCAGAGAACAGTTTAAGGTTAAGGGGGCAAAACCAGTGTGAATACTCCACACTTGCCTGATTTTGAGTCTTCCAAACTAAATGTGTTGAGAGCGAGAGAAAGCAAGCCAGCAAAGGGAAAGCAGGGGGAGAAGAGAAGGTACAGTGAAATCTTTACATCAAGCCCGACACATCAGTCATTGCAGAATTCTTCACAGACTACAGGTTGTGATGATTTATAGGTGGTAAGCTTCAATTTGGGAGGCCATAAGCACATTCTTTTATCTAGACTTCTACAGATTTGTTTCCTATGTAGTCAGTAAGTAATAAGTGATTTTCTATTGATTTGTCCACAGGCAGAAGAAAAGTGGATTGGTGCTGTAACCCCAACGTGAATGGGAACTTCAGGGACATTGCTACAGAAGGGAAATGCATGCAAACAGAAAAATTTACAGATACTTCTAACGTACCAAGTTTCTAGCTCCCAAAAATGTTCCAGCTTAAGCTTTAATATTATCAAACTTTACACAACTGCATTAACTTCAAATCATGGTACTTGATTACAGCTAACAACAGAAACATATGATTAAAAAAAATCCCTTAGCAATCATGACCTGAAATCCCATGCACAGTTTCCTCACATACAGTAAGCATTATCTTAAAGAGCTTAAAATGCTGCCAAGAATAAGTACATAAGGTAAAAGCCCAACCGATAGCAAATGCTTTTCCAGTTACATAACAGCTTAATTATTTAATTCCATAATTAGTCCAAAAGAGTACAAAGTTATCCCCTGTGTTTTGCATCGTAAAGCTGGATGACCAATTTGTCATTAAGGGCAATTTTCACGCTAGAAAATATTGCCTTGATTTCTGCTCCTGAATTGCAATGTTATAAGCTTACATACAGAATAATATATGAAAAGTATCTAATGCAAAAAAATCATCTTTATGCTTCAAGAATGTCTTTTAGCATTCAAACTTACTCATGTGACAAGCCATATATGAGTTGTATCTGTCACATTATGTCCTGACCACATCTACTTGTAGTCATATTATTTTAATTACAGAATACATTAATTCAATGGCTGAGTAAATCTCAGGAGTTGCTTTTTATTTTCTGTGAGCATTTTAAGGAATAAAACTTTACTAATATATGTTGCTCATACACAGATAGAAAGAAATGTGAGTCATGTAAAAATTGATAATACATTGCAACTATTCTTAGTATTATTTAGCTAGGTTTAACAAGGGATGAATAAAATTGGCAAAGGGAATAGTTTGCACCCAACATAACTGGTAGTAAAACTCCAGTAACCTTCCAAAACAGCTAAGATTTGTCCCAATATGAAAGCACAATATGTAAGAATTCTTACTCTTGAATCATAAAACAAAGGAAAAGAAAAGTTTAAATCTTTTTTTTTGTTGTTGTTGTTGCTTAGGGGTGTTTGGTGGGCGTTTTAGACTTACTTTGTTTCCTATGTTCTCAGGTTTCTTTACAAAACCAAAGTCACCTAAACTCTGTTTTAAGCTCAATTTACTAAAAATTTCCCTCCTCGACAGCTTGTCTAAGAGCAAATAACTGGGTTTTAAGAAGCCAGTTCTTTCACCAGTCAATCTTCCATGTAATAGTTTGAAACAACAGCAGCAGTATGTCATGCTTGATAAATTTTTTTTATATCCAAATACTGGGCCTACTCTATTTTGTCTAACAGTAGCTTTAGTCGGCTAAGAAAGAAACATGAAAGGATGAGTATGAAAGGTTAGAAAATTTACCCTTTATGTCTGTACATTAACTAATAAGTTGTTCTGTCCTCCAGAAAATGCAGGAAAATACAATAAAACCACAGTAAACAACTTTTTTATATTTTCTGATGACTACAAAATCATAGAATCATAGAATTGTTGAGGTTGGAAGGGACCTTTAAAATCATCGAGTCCAACCATTATCCTAACCTGACAAAACCGCTTCTAAACCATATCCCCAAGTACCACATCTACCCTTTTTTAAACACCTCCAGGGATGGCGAATCCATCACCTCCCTGGGCAGCCTATTCCAATGTTGGATAACCCTTTCAGTGAAAAAATTTTTCCTAATATCCAACCTAAACCTCCCCTGGCTTAACTTGAACCCATTTCCTCTCGTCCTATCACTTGTCATAGGGAGAAGAGGTCAGTCCCCATCTCTCTACACCCTCCTTTCAGGTAGTTGTAGAGAGTGATAAGGTCTCCCCTCAGCCTCCTCTTCTCCAGACTAAACAGCCCCAGTTCCCTCAGCTGCTTCTCATAAGACTTGTCCCCCAGGCCCCTCACCAGCTTTGCTGCGCTTCTCTGGACTTGCTGCGGTACATCAGTGTCTTTCTTTTAGCAAGGGACCCAGCACTGAACACAGTACTCGAGGTGGGGTCTCACCAGTGCTGAGTACAGGGGGATGATCACTTCCCGAGTCCTGCTCACCACGCTATTCCTGATACAGGCCAGGATGCCGTTGGCCTTCTTGGCCACCTGGGCACACTGCCGGCTCATACTCAGTTGGCTGTCCACCAACACCCCCAGGTCCTTCTCCGCCAGGCAGCTTTCCAGCCACTCCGCCCCAAGCCTGTAGCGCTGCGTGGGGTTGTTGCGACCCAAGTGCAGCACCCGGCACTTGGCCTTGTTGAACCTCATCCCGTTGGCTTCGGCCCATCGGTCCAGCCTGTCCAGATCCCTCCGTAGAGCCTTCCTATCCTCAAGGAGATCAACACGCCCGCCTAGCTTAGTGTCATCTGTGAACTTCCTGAGGGTACACTCGATCCCCTCATCCAGGTATGTAGAAGTTATGCCCAGCCACTGGTAAGGACTGGCACAACTCATGTTCTGATTGATGCAATAAAGGATTCAAGCTGCTTCAGGGATCAAAAGTACTATAAGCATGAGACAGGACTTTTGTTTCTCATCTGCAATCACCATTTAAGTGATTGAGTACTACAACGCTGAAGTGTGTGTGTATGCCTGCACTACCAATTTAACTGCAGACTAATTTTCACATAGAAATAATGGGAAAAAAAAGAACCTACTTTTTTTTTTTCTCCTAGGGAGTGCATAACTGAGTTCGTCATAGTAATATGATACATCACATATGTAATATGGGCATAATATGACATTCTCAGGGTGAATAAAGAAGAGATTTTCTATCCTCTTTTGAAGCTATGTAATTTTATATTACCTATGATCAGATCTATAGTTTATAAAGACTATACAGTAGGTCAAGTTGCACAGTAAATCAAAAGATTATTTACACAGATTTCCCTGTTCCCTATACCAGGTTATTTTATTTTGTTAAAGCTGAAATCTTAGGCCACATGAAATGAAGACATCTTGAAGAAAAAATGGTGAAAATTTAAGACAAATTGAGACATCCATTTCATGAGCACATGGGGGAAAATAGTGAAAAATGCTTTTAAAATATCTTGACTCTTAAAATCATTTTCAAGGCCAAACTGAGCATTAAGAGGAGGCATTATAAAAGGTCCTAAAAAAGCATCACTAAGGAGCAGACCCAGATAAAAGACAGTTAATTATGCTCACAGATATTTATTACCTCGAAGTGTCTAAATAAAATGTAGCTTTTAAACTATTATCTGAGCAAACCCAATGATTTTAACGGGTCCTTTTCACTCTCTATTGATATTCTGTAGAGAAAAACATACATAAGCACAATTTCTTAAAACACACCCAATACCAACAAGCATAATTTCTAAATGGAAAGAACATCCTGAAAACTAATAATAAACACTCTTTCTCCACCAGTCTGACTTCCTTGAGAACACAGCCTTGAAAACTATGTTTGCCATAAAACACACTGAATGTGAATAAAAATCCCCGGTCTCACTTTTTAAGTGAGGATAAGTGGTGGCAGATACAGAAGCAAATGCACAGTTAAAATGAAAATGCATGGAAAATAATTTTCTCAAGAATACTTCTCCAATTTTAGAATCATAATCACAGTGTGAATTTACATATGGCACGTGAGAGAGAATTAAAAATGCAGACCATTACTTAGCAAAACAAGAATGGACATTCATGAAACAGTTGAAAAATGCATGTTTACATTTAGCATTTTACTTTGCTATTTTCCTTAAAAGAAAATCTATATAAATTTATATTGTTTGTTCTTTGCTTTTCTCTGATAGTTAGAAAACAGCTGTTCTACTGCATTGGACTTTGACTGGCTAGATTGCGAGGCTCAATAATCTGTCTCGGCTCAGGGTTAAGTGATGGAATTCATTTAAATGCCCCAGAAGTAATCATCCACAAAGAGTACATTATTTCTCTTTTATGAATTTTCAAACCTAATACTGATGGGTGGCATGCAATTAAACCTGATCAATATGTAATTTAGGTGGGCTGACATGTTTTCAAATTCTCAGAATATAGATTCTTTCAATATTGCAAGAGCTTAGTGAAATACTCAGCCCTTATGAAACAGCCAAAGCAGTTTAGTACAGTAAAACAAAAAAAAATACGCCTACTCCAAAGACAAATGGGGGAGAAATTAAACTTACAGACACTAACTTTCCAAAGAATTAAGTATTTTAGTAATAAACAGAGACCTTAGCAGAATCAAAATAACTATTTCTGCAGAAATTAATATGCAGATGTAGAGGCTTATGTACTGCACTATATAAAGTGGTGGATTATTTTTAACAGGGTGTTTAAACATAGCTCTGAGACAATTGAGTTAAGATAGCAGTCTGTCGTGTACCACAAATATTTCTTATGAAAGACTGTACTAGCAAAGAATTAAATAAAAGTTTGATTGTTTTTTAAAAATGCGGATTATCATAATGATCCTTTGTGTTAAGCTAATAAACAAGGAGAAGTACATTGCCTTGTGACCTTAAAGGTCATGAGTGACAGTCTCTCGTATTACTAATTACCTTGTTGTCATTTACACAATAAGAGTTACACTTGAGTTCTTATAATCTTACACGGACCAATTTTAAAATTTATAACAGAGGTTCTAGCCTGCTTCCTGTTCTCTTTGCACAGACAGCACCCGCATTACTATCCAGAAACAACATAATCACACATTATTTTCTAAAAAAGTAATACTTGACAAAGTGAGGAAATTTTTAATCTTTAGATATTTACAGTATGGTATTGTAAAAGTTTATTTATAAATTTGAAACTGGTTTTACACAACAAGGAAAGACTGAATTCTCTGTTTTCTCTAGCTGTGATGCTTTACTATCACATATAAACCAGACAGACACCATTTATCAGCTGCTTCTGTTTATCTTTTTTAAACTCTCTTGGGATTATTTTTACTTTACATCATTACATAACTTCTGTAAATGCTGAAGATCTATGAATATTCCATAACTATGAAGCACAAATGTGAGCATCACCCAGGATAAATTTTCAGACTGCCAGACTCTGCCAAAACATGTTTTCTGTTTTAAGAGATTTTGAAATCATCCTCTTTTGCATTTATCCCACATGAAAATATATCATTCATTCTTTTGTGAAGTTTCAATCAGAGATGACCATAAGCAGTGGCAGAATTTTGAAATCTTTTTCTCATGAAGTGGGAACAGACTAGGAGAAAGTAGATTCTTGATTTTCTCACAGCTATATGGGTGTAAATTTGCTGCTGTAAGTCTGTCAGCCTTCAGCTATTCCGGATTTTTGGTATGTAATTGTACGTAGATCTAACGGCTGCACACAGATGTCTGCCCCCTATGTGCACTCGGAGACCATGATATTCATCCACAAGTCCCAGCTTAATCCTGCAGAAAGTGACAGTAGCTTTGAACTGTGCTAAGTGAGGAAAGAAACCCGTGCAGTCTGAGTCCAGGTATACTTCACAGTGATGAGAAATGTCACCTTTCATAGCAAAGCAAGCGCAACATTGAGACAGCTGGAGAGTGTAATCTGAGTGCCTACGCACTCAAAACTCCGCAGTAAGAGGTCTGCAAACACAGAGGTGCTAGGATATACGTGTAGCCACAAATGGGAAAAAATTAGATAAAGCGCTTGCTCTGGACTCCAGCTGGCACCTTTCCACACTGCCTCAAGGTGTAACCAGTCCATTTTCTAAATGACCTGCCCAGCCTATGCACTAAGTAGACATCTCAAGGTTTTAAATTAGGGAAGAACAGTTGTCCCTCAAGAAAGCCAAATAAAAGTCATGATTATTTGAGGTCAGTTGAACAGAAGGCAGCTTCTTCTAGAGAAAAGGAGTCTATACCAGTAACCATCGATGAAGAAATTTGGATCAAAAAGCAAGAGCAGCCTACTCCCAAAATAAATAAACAACAAAAAAAACCCAACTGTTCTACTGCACAGTTTCGTTAACTGCTGAATAAAGAATATTTGTATGCCCGACGTTAGTGCCTTTTCCTGTATTCTGTTCGAGACTGGATTTTTGCGAGTGTCACAAAATCAAGGAACCAAAGACCACTAACAAGATTATAAATAATTGGTGAGAATACAGTAGAATTACTTAAAAACTGCACCTCCGAGTTGCCAATGTGCAACTAAGAAGAGGTAGCAGTTACAAAATAAATTGAAAATAGAAATATATTCGTTTCCAGTAGGGAAAAGCACTCTAGAATCAAGCAGCTTTATAAAAAATGCATTAAGGGTTTTCAACATCATGCTAAAAGCTGTAGGCTTAAATAGAAAACATTCATTAAAAAATTCTACAGAAAGCAATAGGTTACTATCCCAGCCACAGAAAAGTATTTCATTTGTAAATTAATAAGCCTTTATAATAGTTAGAGCTGATTGAATTTATACATCAGCTCTATTGACTGTTTACTGTTAAACTCTAGAAAGTCTTCTACAAGCATTTATTTCTCCTTTTAACAGATATGCGTATTGTATTGTTGCACCACGCGACAGGGGCTCTAGCCTGTGCACTTCCATCTTCCACCAAAATCCGTGGGAGCTGGCTGATGGCAGGTGTTACGCGGAGCCCCGCAGGATCCAGCCCACCCTTGCCTTTAATAAAATGCTAAACGAGTAACTTCGATGTGTCGTTTCGAAATGCCTGAAGTGATATGAAGGAGAAGACTTTCACTGAGCTATTTGCTGGTCACTGGGACAGAAATGACAAAGGATTCTGTCCATTAGTTTTTCAATACAGTGTTCAATAGCAGTAAGAAATTGATGGTGTAACAGTGGCATCACATTGGGGAAACTTATGATGCGGACAATAGCACTTCCAATAAAAGGGCTTTTGATTTTCTGTGTGTCAAACTGTTTTAATATTAGGGCATTTCTAGGTCAATGAAGGGTTAATGTAGCACCATAAATCATATCCAAACAAGAGCCCTTAACTGCCTATGTCAAAGCAGCATTCTACTAAGGTCAAAAAAGCATTAGGAGAAGAAAAAGAAAAACACACACACAAAAGTAGGCTGCAAAAGCAATGCGGAGCCACATCTATTCTGCTGCCCCAAAACTGACATTGACGCAGCATACTAAAGAGAGTGAATAATAGGTGAATTAGAAATTAATGATTCCTCTGCTATGTAAATGGCAATTAAAGGACATGCCATGCTGCAGGCTCTGTCCTAAAACTCTTCTCCATTTGTTTGCATTGAAATTCATAGCATATATAAATGCTGATACGTGTTTACTGAAACCTAGAAATCTGGACACAAGATGCACAGAGATGTTCTAAATTTCTATTTACAAATTCACCTTTAAAATAGAATTTCAGGGAAAAAAATGTTATGTAGCTAATTTCTTGGTATGAATAAATAATGGCTGCACAAACACATTATACCTTCAACACAGCACAGTAGCAAAACTCAATAATTTACATTGATTATAATCCTACACATCAAAGTGTTACACGAACAAAGGCAACACAGTGGCTGCTATTTGTAAGTGCCTTCTGTCCTGTAAGGTGTTAGAAAGAACTGTTTTCCTTTCATGGTGTCAAACCATTAGGTTTTTATCTCATAAAAAACATCCTTTCATCTCCATTACATGTAAGTGCAATTAATAAAATGACAAATTCAATAAAGAATAGAGGGGCTGCAGTAAAGGAATGCATTCATTGTTTTGTTGCTGCTTTTGGTTTAGAATGGCTACATCTATCACGTAAGGTACAGAGAAAAAGCTTTTGGAGCGAAAGAATCCTTCAGGGACATTGTCAAACAGGAGAAGATCACAGTCCAATATCGTTTTACTACTGAAGTAGTAAGATCTACCTGAAATAGAAATTCCAGTCCAGCTTTGGGAGTTACAGTAACTTGTAGTCAGTCGGAGAAAAGAATGATTCAGAACTGGGTAAACTTCGACACATTTGTCATTTAAAATCTGCAAATTCCTGCAATATTCTGTGCTAGCATGTGAAACAAATAGGCTTCTGGGAGGGAAAGCTGCATTGACAAACTCAGCAAAGAGCAATTTTCTGTCATTTAATGAAGGATGGAGGGAGGCCTTGATAAAGTACCCTCTCATTACAAGTTTGGTTTTGTATGTGTGTCTGAGTGTGAGACAGAGAATGTGTGTGTGTTGATGAAAGGGTAATCTCACTAGTTCAATCTTCTCAGACAAGTTGGACTTGCTAAAAGCACTCTTTATTTTCTTGTAAATTCAGTTAGACACACTTTCACATACATAATATCTGCATGCTGGTGTTTCCCTTTTGCTAAATGATGCACAATATTTCTGCCTGCTCGTATGTTGTCTCTTTTTGTCTGAAATGCACCAATTGACCAAGTGGTTTTCCCTCATTAGCATATATGAAATATCATAAAAATGGGGAAAAAAGTTATAGTTCCACACGTATTTATATAAAGCAGTCAAACTCTTGCTTGTTATGGTCAGTTTTCAGAACCAGGCAAACACGTGCTGCATGTCGTTCTAGATAAACTCTGAAAATAAGACGACAGTTACCTGGTTTTGTCCTCTGCCTAGCACCAAAAGCAGAATAAACAGATTGTTTACTACTGTCATAAATTCAGCTTTGTTGTTTAGCATGTTTGTAGGTGGGCTGTGGTTTAACTCGGAAGAAATTAGCAAAGCATGTATTAAGAAATACTCATGTATTGTGAGTGGGTGCAGATTATCCCTTAATAACTTGTAGCCCTTGAAGACTTACCGTAGCTTCAAGTCAGTGAACCAATGTTCATACAGTTGAGTACATGAACCCATTGCAGAGTGAGGGATTTAGTGGTCAATAGGCTACAACTAAAATGTCACCCAATTCCATGCATTGCTGGCTGGTTTCTTTAATGAAACTAAGTTTTTAATTTTTACCTTTATTTATAATAAAGGACTGCATTTATAACAAGTGCGATGCTTCCCACTTAAAACATATATCATATATATTCCTGTGGGTGTAAATATTTCTTGGGTTTGGAGTAAAATATAATTAACTATTTCCACCAACAAAAATTAAGACAATGTAGGTATAACTGGAACCATAGCATATTTCTACCTACCTCAGATTTTAAGACATTTTATAAGCACCCCAAGGAACAAGTGTAAGGCCCCTTGAACAAGGCCCTGATTCTGCTAAAGTCACTGAGACAGACCCACAGCCAGTTGGATTTTCTCATGAACTTCAGTGAAAATTTGTATCAGCTGGAATCTGTGTATACACTGTTTTAGATGTAAGAAGAAACAGATCAAATTCATTTTACTGGTGACTAGACTTACCTTAGCTGTTTTACGTCATGCAACGTTTAAAGTTGTGGTTAGCAAACAAACACCAGCCTGCTAACATCATTAACCATATGCTTATACATAAATAAAGAGGTAATTTCTAAGCCGTGATGGCTTATGCTGTATTAGGGAAAAAAAAAAAAACACAACCAGCACATAAAGTAAGACTGCTTACAAGAGAACAATTATCGTTTGCAATGTTAAAACTTCTCAGCATTTCAATTAGTAAAATTGTATGTATATTAGAAAACTAAAATTTCAGGACAGTTGTTGATTCCCGTTAATTTCTATATTTTTACATGCACGCATGTAATTATATACTCATAATGTGTATATTCTAATTCTATACTTCCTGTTTGTTCTACTGTCCTTTTTCTTCTGTACTGATAGTAAGTAAAGCACCTGAGCCATTTTATATGTTTGGGTTGGCATTGTAAAACTGAGATATGGACAGTATTTCTTTCCCCACGTATGGAAATTTTTTACTAAATAATAGTTTATTTGATGCCTTAAAACACTGAACATCAAAACTTATTAAAAGAGTACATTTCTTGGTGTATGCCTCTTAGATTAATGATAAGATTTCATACTAGTGCTCTCGAGATGTAAAACATTTTATTATACAGTCTACATTTTTAGAACTCTTTCATATCTTAGCTAGTAAATTATTTCAAAGGCATATTACAAGCATATGTGTCTGAATATAAGACTTTGTGCTAGTTTTTGGCTGGGATAGAGTTAGTTTTCTTCATAGTAATTAGAATGGAGCTATGTTTTGGATCTGTGCTAGAAACGGTGTGGATAATACAGGGATGCTTCAGTTACTGCTGAGCAGTGCACACACAGAGTCAAGGCCTTTCCTGCTTTGTACACCACCCCACCAGTAAGTAGGCTGGTGGTGCACAAGAAGTTGGAAGGGGACACAGCTGGGACAGCTGACCCCAACTGACCAAAGGGATATTGCATACCGTATGACATCATGCTCAGCAATAAAAATCTGGGGGAAGAAGAAGGGAGGGAGGCCGTTTGGAATGATGGCATTTTGTCCTCCCGCATAACCATTACGTGTGATGGAGCCCCGCTTTTTTGGAGACAGCTGATGACCTGTCTGCTGATGAGAAGCAGTTTTGCTTTGCTTGCATGTGCAGCTTTTGCCTTACCTAGTAAACTGTCTTTATCTCAACCCACAACTTTACTCATTTTCACTCTTCCAACTCTCTCCTCCATCCCCCCAGGGGAGAGTGAGTGAGTGGCTGTGTGGTGCTTAGTTGACGCTGGGGTTAAACCATGACAGCCGTATATAGAGAAATTATCTTAGATACCTAGTTCAAACAACATGCAAACCAAAATTTTTTAGAAGTCCTTAACATGTAGGCCTTACAGTGTTTCCATCCACGAGCAAAAACCATGAGGTTCTGATACTTTTGAGAGAGCAAAATTAGTGTTTACAAATCAAAGCAGCTCCACAGATTTGACACCAAAGCACTGCAGTAAATACGGTATTCCAGCTACTATCTGTTGCCAAAATTGAGAGCCAGTGATACATTACACATTCTGGGTCTGATTCAGCATTTGCTTGTAATGCAATCATAAATCTGCTTTTGCTGGCCAGGTACATCAAACTTGCAACTACTTTGTATTGTTGAAAGACATATTTGGTCCATACAGAACTTTGGTCCTTTCTTCAAACTTTTGTGCCGATAGGACTCTTTCCGCTGTTGTACCTGTGCCACACTTGAACATAAATTAATTTTAGATGTTCTTAACAAACACGTGCTTTTAACTTGAAAATAAGATAACACGTTCTAACTGGCATTTTAGCTTGCAGGCAAATGCAACATTTCAGAGCACAGCTATTGAGAGCGAGAAAGCTTACTGAAGTTTCAAGTGAACATCTTTGCTTTATATAAGCAAAAGAAATAAATGTTTAAAAAAAATCACACAAAACTCACACTCGAAAAAAGCCCACAACAAAACAAACTACACCAAAAAAAACTCCACCTGACATCTCAGATCTCAAGCCTCACAGACTGTAGTCTAATTAAGTCTGCCTAGATAAAATTCACCGCTACGTGAATATAACCAGTTTTAGCACACAACCTCATACAAATATTTGCACAGAATTGTTGCTTCAGTTAGTAGCCAGAATACATTCTAGTAATACACTAGTGCTGTACGCCCTCATTCAAGACAGCGTGGAGAATCATTACCTCACTGAAGCACTGGATGATGCTTACTGAATGAGACAAGAGGCACTTGAAACAAAAAGCAACCTCAACTTATAATGCACAGAAGTGAAAATAAGCCCCTAAAGTTACCGCTGCTTTCCTGAGTGTTGGTTTATACAGCACTTTCCTGGAAGCACTTTGCTGCTTCTCTTCAGAAAACGTTTTTTTCCTGTGGTATTTCCCCATTTGCTGATTTGGAATTAAATATAAAATAATAGCAAAGAATGAATAACATAAACAATCAAGTATTCAGAAAACTGACTAAATATACTTAATGACAGAAAATTTGCAGCAGATTCCCAACCTTTCAACAATTTTCCAAGGAATCCTTGATTTCTAAATGATAACAATGGCTGTATAATCAGGACCTAAATAGTACATACAAAAAAAGTGCGTACAAAAATAGTACGTACAATAAAACAATGTGTTTATGTGTTACGTCCTTTTAATGAAAGAACCTATAATACATTTCTAAAGGATTATGTAGTTGTTGGTAAAGGTTGCTTTCAAGACGTAGACTTCCAGCAAAATTAAGTTAAAAGAATTCCCACCTATTTGTTCTGGCAAGCCACAAAACCCACCTTTTGTTTTAAGGTTTTTGTTTGTGTTTATATATATTTTTTGTTGTTGCTGATTACTGTCTAAATCACATCTCTATAGGTTATCCATGCCGGTGCACACAGCTGCACAGCAGACTACTGCGTTAGCAGATGGATCCTCTGTCCCAGTGGCAGCGTGCTCAGTTCAGGATCACAGGGACCATAAATCCTTCATATCATTTCCATCACTACAAATCTGGATTGGTCTGGTCAAAGATTAATGCAGCTTTAGTTAAATTTTTCTTCAGTGGCCATGATTAATTGGATCATACCAGCCACTGGGAAGTGAAAAATAGTGAGATGTATTGTCAAAATCCCCTTCTTCCGGAAACACTAAACACCGTGTTTTGCTGGCTTTACATCAACTCCATGCCAGATAGGGAAAATAATGAGATTCCTGGCTAAACTTGTACAACTGTTTTTTTTTTTTTCACAGCTACAAATGGTACAAACCCAGTAAAACAATCCAGGGGACTTTTTTCTAGATCAATGACCAAGATCTCCTTTTACTTACACTAATCTACTCTAAACAGCTTTGCAATGGTGTATGTGCCTGGAGAACAATTCTCACTTTTCACCTTTAAGATATGTAAACAGTAATGGAACATAAAAAATTCCAAAAAGTCTCACGAAGACAACCAATGTTCGGATAATCTCCACACTGTTTTTCTCTTGAATATTGTCCCAAAATATTTTTTCCCCTATAAAACTTACTTCCCAAAGCTCTTTGCTCCATTTGAAATGGGAAATCAGATTTGCAGAACTGAAAATAAAAGTTAGTGTTTCTGTGCTTGTATAAATGCCAGTCTGATCAGAATACAATATATTATTGGATTTTTAATTTTCTTTTGAAAAGACCAAGCTATGTTAAGCAGCCTTTAGCAAGCTGTCACAGATGAGACCAATAAGCACATCCTGACTTAACACACATCAGGGGTTGCCAAGGATACACTGTCAGGGGACTAGGGTCAGGAGTCAAACTGACCAATATTGAGTAAATTACATTGGTTCGAATGATTCCCCCTGAGCTAGTAATGATATGGCATGCACATAGTTTTGCTCTGCAGACAGATAAATACTGCATTTGAAGGCTAAACAAGGAACAAAGCATGGAAAAATGATTCTCTATAGACTGCTAGAAACATTCATTCACATTATCTTGGTATTAAAAAGAATACTATCATTGAAATTATCTCTATTCCTTTCCTGGAGAAATGTAACAAAAGGACTGAGGTTTTTCACTTCAAAAAGCAAAACAAACAATAAGCTAAAATAGCAGGAATGGGCAACATAAGCAAAAGGGATCGAATCACTTTTCATATTGTGCATCTTGTACAGTCCTCTATTGATATGAAAAGTGTTACAAAATCATTACTAAATAGAACTGTTCATGACATCTTCCAATAGACAGCACAATGAGCTTCCTTATTTCCCCTCTATACCTAAGAATACTAATTTTACTCCAGTCGTGAGTCGTCCGAAAAAAATAGTAAAACTTTTGTCCCAGGTTTAAAATTATCATGCCTTTTTCTAGATGCTTTTGGCTTGAGGTGCTGTCTAATACCTGAATTCTACTAAGACAACTTATGACAAATTCACTGTGCAGCAAATTAACTACACTGGCCTTGCGTTAATGTTTGAACTAACGTTAGGCAAGGTCTAGTGGCAACTGAAAGCACAATTATAAGAAAGAATCTGACACTGACCAGCCAACATATCACAAAAGAGCCTTTCCTGACTTCTTTGAGGCCCAAAGGAAGATGACATTTGCAAGATCACCAAAGTTCAAATTTACATTTAAAACAGAAGTTTGCAAATGTAACATACTTCACAATTCAAATTCTTGTTTATTTGCTCATTGTTTGTACTGTATTGCTTCTCTTCTAAATCCTTCTAAGAACATCAAGTAAGTATTAGGGAGAAGTATTTGATTTGTCCTTTCTTTTTGTTTCTTTAATCCATATGGTCCTTTCACGATCCTCAATTCCATCCTTTTTACAGTTCAGGTATTTTTATTCTCTATTATTAGCTGAATACATTTTTTCAAGGCCCCATTTACTATACTTTCTTCTTTGAGCTTCTTTCTTTCTCTTTCGTGCTTTTCCCCCTCCCTGATCCTTGCTACCACTGAGCACAGACAGCAAATCTTCTTTCCACCTTTCATATCTGTGACTCCAAACTAACAGATTTAGTGTCTTTCAAACCAAGGTACTTTATCTGCTGTCAACAATGCTTTAAAAATTGCTCTTGTCCCCTGTATGATGATTTTTGTCACCAATGGTTATATAATATTTGCATATACATGCACATATCATTGTTTGTTACCAAATACTCGGTACCATGTTGTGAACAGATTTCTCCATTAACCTCCTGTCAGAAAATAACATAACCTCTTTTTCTCACAAATGCAAACGGTTTCAGATCCTGTCTCTCCTTTTCTGTCACTGCTTGAGTGCTGTCCTTTGAAGATAAACTTTACTGAAGAAATATAAAAAAGCAGCTGCTGCTCACAAGATTTATGCTGTTCATTCTCATTGTTGTAACAGTAGTCACGAGCACTCTGAGCAAAGCTTACTGAACAGCCGACCAACTACCCATCCCTTCCTAATCTCATTTGTGCCTCTGGTGTATTAAACACAGAAGAGAAAATGCGGATGTCTTGTCGTGCACAAAGTGAGCCCTGTTGCATCCACTTCCCTCATGTCGGTGATTTTTCTTTGGCCTCAGTGAAATCTGCCAACCAGCTGATCTGTCCAAAAAACCTTATGGGGAGGAAAGAAAGAGCAGCAAGGGACAACTGTGTGGTTTGGGGGCAAGCCTATATTTACACTGGATTAGACAAGACAGATCCCTGTGGTCAAAGAGCAGCAGAGAATTGCCTGCAGAGACAGGCACTTAGAAATTGCCCAGGAGCTCTCCTTAGGCATTAGCTGCTCCACTCTTTTTGGTGCAGCCACCAGCAGAGAAGAGGAGGTAGTTTATGAAGCAGTGCAGTGAAGTGCCATCTTTCCAGAGTGGAGGCTGCTGACTCCCAGACCTGAGCTGTGATCCAGTTTCTGTAGCAGCGGAAAGCTATGGGTACTGTTTTTTGGCTGAGATGAAAGCCCGGGACACCAGCTCTTTTGCTTTGCTGGGCAGATTTCCAGAGTGCACTTAAGTGTATTCTTCCAAGAACAGCCGAAAACAACTTAGCCCCTCTTCTAGGAAAACTCTGGATTTTGAGCAAGGGGAATTTTTCTACCCTCAATTAATAAAATTATATTAATATACAGTAAATATAATACATTAAAAAATATCAAGCAGAAGAAAAAAATATAAAAGTAGAAGAATTGCAGGCAGAACTCAGGATTGCAGGCATAAAAGACCATAAAGCTAAAAAAAATGTCAGATGCATTTTCAGCATTAGATCTTTTCATATCAATTTCATCTTGATCTGTATATGAATCAAATTTGCTTTTCCCTGATGTACTCATCATCACGACTAAACACAGGACTTGCATATGCATCAGAAATCTCTACTATACAATTCAGCAAAAGGAATAACTACAGCTCTCCCTCTGTATTTAGAACAGATTTTAAAGGAATGTATGACAGTTACTTTAGCATTGACAAATGCTATTAAGAAGATGACATGTACGGTAGGTGAAAACTATGACAGTGAAAGAAAGTAGGGAATAGGTATAAGATCTCAGTCTACAGAAGAGCAGAGCTGGGTGGTTGGCTCTTGGGACTGAACAGATGTGAGCATGGGTACGGCCCCATTTTTCACATGTAAATCTGGCAATGCATTTTCTCAAATCAGGAAGTTTGGTTACCCTCACTACCCCTTATTGGTTAGGTTGGTACTTCTAGGGCAGAGTGTTATAAAGACTGTCCCAAAATTTCTGTAAATACAAATATATCCCAAACTTTCTATAAATACTTTAGCAATAAAAGGAGGACTAAGGATAACCTCCATCCTTTAGTAGACAGTGGTGGAAACATAGTGAAAAAGGATGAGGAAAAGGATGAGGTACTTAATGTCACCTTTGCTTCAGTCTTTAGTAGTAACACCAGCTGTGCCCTGAGTACCCAGCCCCCTGAGACAGTAGATGGGGGCAGGGAGCAGAATGAAGTCCCCATAATCCAAGGGGAAATGGTGAGGGACCTGCTACAGCACTTAGGCATACACAATTCTATGGGCCCAGATGGGATTCACCTGAGGATACTGAAGGAGCTGACAGAAGTGCTCGCCAAGTCACTTTCCATCATTTATCAGCAGTCCTGGCTAACCAGGGAGGTCCCAGCTGACTGGAGGTTAGCAAATGTAACACCCATCCAAAAGAAGGGCCGGAAGGAGGATCCGGGCAAGTACAGGCCTGTCAATCAGACCTTGGTGCCTGGGAAGGACATGGACCAGATCATGCCGAGCACCATTATGCAGCACATGCAGGACAACCAGGTGATCAGGCACAGTCAGCATGACTTTATGAAAGGCAGGTCCTGCATTACAAACCTGATCTCCTTCTATGATAAGGTGACCCGCTTAGTGGATGAGGGAAAAGCTGTGGATGTTGCTTACTTGGACTTCGACACCGTTTCCCACAGCATTCTCCTGGAGAAACTGGCTGCTCTGGCTGCTACTTGGATAAGCGTACTCTTCACTGGGTAAAAAACTGGCTGGAAGGCCAGGCCCAGAGAGTGGTGGGGAATGGAGTTAAATCCAGTTGACAGCTGGTCAACAAGTGGTGCTCCCCAGGGCTCAGTATTGGGGCCAGTTCTGTTTAATATCTTTATCAATGACCTGGACGAGGGGATCGAGTGCACCCTTATTAAGTTTGCAGACAACACCAAGTTGGGCGGGAACGTCGACCTGCTTGAGGGTAGGATGGCTCTACAGAAGGATCTAGACAGGCTGGATCTATGGGCCAAGGCCAATGGTACGAGATTCAACAAGGTCAAATGCTGGGTCCTGCACTTGGGTCACAACCACCCCATGCAGCGCTACAGCTTTGGGAAAGAGTGGCTAGAAAGCTGCCCAGTGAAAAAGGATCTGGGCGTATTTGTTGACAACCAGCTGAATATGAGCCAGCAGCATGCCCAGGTGGCCAAGAAGGCCAACAGCATCCTGCCCTGTGTCAGGAATAGCATGGTGAGCAGGACTAGGGAAGTGATCATCTCCCTGTACTCGGCACTGGTGAGGCTGCGCCTTGAGTACTGTGTTCAGTTTTGAGCCCCTCACTACAAGAAAGACATTGAGATTCTGGAGCAAGTCCAGAGAAGTGCAACGCAGCTGGTGTGAGGTCTACAGAACAAGTCTAATGAGAAGCAGCTGAGGGAACTGGGGTTGTTTAGTCTGGAGAAAAGAAGGCTCAGGGGAAAACTTATCGCTCTCTACAACTACCTAAAAGAAGGTTGTAGAGAGATGGGGGTCAGTCTCTTGTCCCAGGTAACAAGCCATAGGACAAGAGGAAATGGTCCCAAGTTGCACCAGGAGAGGTTTAGATTGGATATTAGGAAAAATTTCTTCACCGAAAGGGTTTTCAAACATTGGAATAGGGAAGTGGCGGAATCACCATCCCTGGAGGTATTTAAAAGACTGGTAGACTTGGTGCTTAGGGATATGATTTAGTGGTGGTTTTGGCAGTGTTAGACTGATGGTTGGACTCGACGATCTTAAAGGTCCCTTCCAACCTAGATGATTTTATGATTCTATGAAAAGCCAGTGCATTACATTCTATAAGTGGTGAGATTAGGGAGAAATATATATTACTCCAAATCTTACTTAATTCAGTGTTTCAGGAGAGCTATCACAGAACTACATACAAAAATGATCTATGACTCCTCTTCTGCTGGACCAGTTGTGCTAGTGAGAAAGTATGTTGCATAAAGAAGGGCACCTTATATTGCTTCATGAACTGAGCTCTGACTGATTATTTTAAGTACACTTGTTTTAGTCACATAAGCTCCACATCCTACACTGATTACATTGTAATTTCACTGTTGATATCAATAGAGATAGTGACTTATGAGTGCAGTACTAAACTTATTCCACAGCAAATAATGACTGAGTTTATTAATAAATCACAGCTCCATTTATACAAAGAAGGCTAATTCTTTATAAAGCACACTACTTAAACTACAATTAGTTTATTCATGCTCTGGCAGCAGGATATATTGTTCTAAGAAGTGCAGTAAGATCTTCACTCAAGATTCAAACTGCTGCAAACAACTCCCTTTACACTGCCAAGCTTGCACCACTGTTTGTTTGTAATGCACAGTTCGTCTTCCTGGATAATGATGCTAAGGTCTCATTTCTCCAAAAAAGACAGGTGCAAAAGAGAAAAGACTGAAGAGAGCATTGCAGAGTTACTCTATTCAAATGTCTTGAATTTGATGAGAGCATTGTTTTGTTAGAGGCACTATCTAGAAGTTAATTCAGTTAATTTGAAGGACTAACGTGAG
This sequence comes from Ibidorhyncha struthersii, assembly GCA_013398815.1. NCBI lineage: Eukaryota > Metazoa > Chordata > Aves > Charadriiformes > Charadriidae > Ibidorhyncha > Ibidorhyncha struthersii. Next base: position 167,259 of record VZSZ01006701.1, on the reverse strand, counting down.
CGAATAGCTGCTGCTCACAGAAAAACAGTATGAAAAATGATATAGTACATTCATGTGCTGTCTATGCAAATATCAATTTCTTATCACTTGCCAGTTTAAAAAAAAACATATGAGTTGTCTTGCATTTTTTTCTGCTCATTTGCTACACAAGAATCTGCACACTAAATCAGTTTGACTTATTCGGTACTCACACAGCTCTATTCTTGATCAGCAAGACTAACTAGAATAACTAACCACTGCCTCCTTTACAAAGTGAGTATAAAGCAAATGTGATCAAATCAAAATGGAAACTATTTATGGGTTTGCCTAAGCCTACAGAGACTGCATTAAGGACAAAGCAGAAGTCTCTTGTCTTTCCCGCTTATCCTTTTGCTAGAATATCTAAAACCAACTTCCACGTTCCCATTTTGCCCAATTTTTTTTTAAAAAAAAGGAATGCTTAAGCAAAAAGGCCTACAAAAGCTTTACATACAAGGAACTAAAGTATTCATCCAAATACTGTATAATTATTTTTTAAACATCCTTCTTGTTGGAACGTTCTCAAAACATTCAAGATCAGGTTGCACAGGGCTCTGAGCAACATCATCTAGTTGAAGATGTCCCTGCTCATTGCAGGATGGGTGGACTAGATGACCTTTAAAGGTCCCTTCCAACCCAAACCATTCTATGATTCTGTGATTTATATAAAAAGTATGAAAGATAGTACTTCACAAATTTGATCCTTTCAGTGGATAAAGCCAATATTAGCTACTAAAGGACAGTATTTTCAAACTAGTGGAGCCATCTAATGTAGTTATGTTAGTTGTTTAAAACCCCAATTAAAAAAAAAATCATTCACTGTAGAGGAGAATTGCATGTTTAACAGCTTCCTACTGTATTACCAAACCCAGTAGAATCTTCTAAAATATCCCAATTTAAGGCCTCATTAACTTATGTAATAACTTGCATGGTGAATTCACAATGCTGTAGTTAAAGGTCAACAGACATTTAGGATAAATGTTTAAAAAACATTCTATAAGAAGCACCACTCTCCACTACATAGTTACAGCTAACTTGGGTGTTTCACTCAAAGCAGAGACTCAAACTAATTTTTATATAAGAAATTTAGCTGAAATGATGTGCACTTAAACTTCAGAACAAATTATCTTGAATTTTACAAGTAAATTGATGAGTTTAAGTTAAAATTAAATAAAGATGGATGTTTTAAGAATTATAGCAGTGACTTTTTCTTCAGAGGGCCAGAATCACTAAACAATACAGACTTTTCAAAATTTATGGATACCAAGGATTTTCAGCTTACTGACCATTTAACCTATTAATTTTGTAAGAAAATGTAATCTTTGGGGACACTGTCTAGGTGAAATGAAAATGGGGGTGGGGGGTTTTGCAGGAATAAAAATTATATATAGAGAAGAGATAACAAAGGAAAATACATCCACAGCGTCTTGCTGCTCTAAGAAGGGCAGGCTGAATGAGGAGACCTGGATTCATGTTTCTCATTTGTCTCTTTGCTTTTTATCATTGCTCTGGCAATAAAGGAGAAGTAAAGGCAATTTAGCTGGCTGATATGTTTTGGTTCTTCGGATAATCCAGAGAGGAACAGGACAAACAGAACCTCAGCGGTTACTGAGGCAACCATGTCAACCATTTTGGCTGTTCAGAATAACATTACTTTACTATACCTAAATTAACTTGATGAAGAAAAGAAGATTAATATTCCCTCTTAAATGCCACTTGTGAGACCACTTCAGGGATGCCATGTCCAGACTGGATTCCCCAGTTTACGAAAGACAGTGTCATACTGGAGTAAGCCCAGTGGACGGCCACCAAGGCAGTTGGGGCAAGAGCACAGGATGCACACAAGAGACTGAGGAATACAGGATTACAGAGAAAAGAAGGGTCAGGGAGACTATATTACTGTCTATGATTCTGAAAGGGAGAGTCCAGAGAAGGTGGAAGCCAGAATCTTCTCAGAGGCATGTCGTGATAGGACAATAGACAACAGGCAAAACTCTGAGTACCGGCAGTTTTTCTCACCGTGAGGGTGGGTGACACTGGCACAGGTACCCAGAGGAAATTTGACATCTCTGTCTGCAGAATTGCTCAGAACTGGCATGGAAGTGGCCCTGAGCAGCATCCTGCAACTGGGCCTGCTCTTAGCAGGAGGCAGGACAGGGTGGCCTCCGGAGGTCCCACCCAAGCTAAATTCTTCTGTGACTGTATAAATATATAACTGAAGGAAAATAAATTTATTTTCACTTACTATTTCAAATTTTGGGTTTTTTTGTGCAGGCTCTATGTATCATTTTTAACATGATAATATTGTTGTACATTTAAAATTTCCTTCTTCTCTCCCCCTTCTGGAAAATGCAAAAATAAATAAAAACTCTCCACTCACAGTGCACACTCCTCACAGTGTACGACCCCATAAAAGAAATACACACTGTCTTTGTGCATTTTGCAGGGTAATGCTGATCTGTGGAAAACACATTTGTTTCTTAGTTGCAAATACCGATAAGCATAATAATTACAATGTACATTCACCCTGACTAGGACAAAGAAGGCACTGTTCAACCCAAGTCTCTAGTCCAAATATTTTCGTCCTGGAACCAAGACTGAATAATCAAAGAACTTCCATGAATCTCTACATTCACGTAAAACATCTACAAAGTAATTCCTAATAATGAGAAAAGTGAAAGAGTTAAATTTAGTAAGAAAAAAATTTCCTGTTTACCATCAATGCAAATGATCAGCTATTCTGAGTAAGCCTTTAAAGCTAAGAGGAGGTGATCTAAAAGTTGTCAGAGCTTAAAAAAAAAAAAAAGGCTTCTTTCTTATTTATGAAGGAAAAAAACTTTGAAAAAAATGTTTTTTTTAAAAAATTCCCATGAAAAAATAGGATAAGTCCATCCATTGTAATAAAATGCTTAATTTTAATTAAATCAGTGCTCCTGTAAAAGAATATTTTAACCAGCAGATTTAATGATGTCTGGTATGTAACACATTTGCATGTTGTTATATAGCATTATAGTTTATATGTATTTTATATTTATATTTTAACACTGTTATATCTTTACAATAGACTTTATACTTAGTGCTTGAATTGTTGATACGGGTCCTTCCCTCAGCCACTCAGAACTTTGCAGTGTCCAGTTACTCAGGGAGAGAGCAGTAGTCACAGCATCCAGTGTGGATGTGCCCAAAGCAAGAGCCGTGGACAGCAAGGGAGGCCAGAAGAAGGGAAATGCTATTTTGCCTCAATAGACAGACTCTTCTCAACCTCTAGTGTGTCACATTAGGCAATTAAGGAATGTGTCTTCTCAAATACAGGACACCAGTGAATATCCTAGGGAGGAAACTGGTTTTAAATGAATAAAATAAGGAAAAAAATCAGAAAATTTCAGGGCTACACTAAAGGAACTACATTCAAATATAGAAAGAATTAAAGCAGCTTCTTTGGTTTGACAGAAAAGTCACATTTAGTCTCAAGGAGCAGAAATGCTATGTTCTGCATTCTGTTATAAGCATAGACCATGAGAGTGTTGGAATGTAGTGAGGGATAGCTAAACATTAGGAGCATGTTGGGTAGATCTACATTAATGTTTTAGTTTAGCAGCGCACTTTTGAAGTTAATCTCTCGACTGCCTTCAGTTATTGTGCTTTGGTTTGCATTGTGGGGTAGTTAAAAAGCACGTGTCTGGATTCTTTTCTGATACAACTCAAGCACGCTAAATCTAGTGTTCTCCAGCTGCTCCTGTGAATTCAGTCCACACGATGAGATTACAGCTAATCCAAAATTAACTCATAAAAATAGGTATGAATAGTGGGTCTTCAGTGACAGTTGTTTCTTTCTACACACAGATCCAGTTCTTTTTGCACTGATTACTGTAGAGACCACTTTAAATACTTAGAAACTGCAAATTTCCTCCCTTACGCTGGCTTTGGAAGTTGTGTGTAGAAAAAACTGTCTTCTTTCCAAATATATCAACCTTGGGCCCTCATATGAAACTCTGCTAAGGCACATGGAAAAAGAGGAGGTGATCGGTAGCAGCCAACATGGCTTCACCAAAGGCAAGTCATGCCTGACAAATTTGGTGGCCTTCTACAAGGGGGTTATAGTGAACAAGGGAAGAGCAACTGACATCATCTACCTGGACTTGTGCAAAAGGTTTAACACTGTCCTGCACAATATCCTGGTCTCTAAATTGGAGAGGCATGGGTTCGACAGATGGACCACTTGGTGGATAAGGAACTGGCTGAACGATCGCACCCAAATTGTGGTCAATGGCTCAATGTCCAAGTGGAGACCAGTGATGAGTCGTGTTCCTCAAGGGTCAGTACTGGGACCGGTGCTGTTCAACATTTTTGTTGATGACATGGATGTTGGGATTGATTGCACCCTCAGCAAGCTTGCCGATGATACCAAGCTGTGTGGTGAGACAGACATGCTGGAGGGGAGGGATGCCGTCCAGAAGGACCTGGACAGGCTGGAGAGGTGCGCCCATGCCAACCTCATGACGTTCAACAAGGCCAAGTGCCAGGTCCTACATCTGGATCGGGACAATCCCAGGCACAAATACAGGCTGGGCGGAGAACGGATTGAGAGCAACCCTGAGTAGAAGGACTTGGGGTTGTTGATTGATGAGAAGCTCAACAGGAGCCGGCAATGCACAATCGCAGCCCAGAAGGCCAACCGTACCCTGGGCTGCATCAGAAGATGTGTGGCCAGCAGGTCAAGGGAGGTGATTCTCCCCCTCTACTGGTCAGACCCAACCCAGAGTACTGTGTCCAGCTCTGGAGCCTTCCACATAAGAAGGACATGGACCCTTTGGAGCTGGTCCAAAGGAGGGCCACAAAGATGATTGGAGGGTTACAGCACCTCTCCTATTAAGACAGGCTGAGAGTTGGGGTTGTTCAGCCTGGAGAAGCGAAGGCTCCAGGGAGACCTTATAGCGACCTTCCAGTACCTAAAGGGGGCCTACAGAGAAGTTGGGGAGGGACTTTTTACAAGGCCATGTAGTGATAGGACAAGGGGAATGGCTTCAAACTGGAAGAGGGGAGATTTAGATTAGATATTGGGAAGAAATTTTTCACTCTGATGGTGGTAAGGCCCTGGAACAAGTTGCCAGAGAAGTTGTGGAAGCTCCACCCCTCAAGGGGTTTAAGACCAGCCTGGATGGGGATTTGAGCAACCTGGTCTAGTGGGAGGTGCCCCTGCCATAGGCAGGGAGGTTGGAACTAGATGATCTTTCAGGTCCCTTCCAAGATAAACCATTCTATGATTCTGTGAAGTGTCTGGCTATGATAACTGTTCCCTTCTTTCTACACAGATATTTAAGCTCCTACAGTTTTTCTTATCTGAATGATCGGCTTAACGTATCACTTAAAGATGTGTAACTATTCACTTTTCTGTAGAGAAGAATCATTCAGAAGAGCAGTAATTCAGTAAAAGGCTCAGAACCTGCACTCTCTCCTGTTCCAGCCAGTAATTAGTCTTCAGAGAACAGAGGATATGCTTTTGTGAAGGAATAAATAGGAAAAATTACTTCCAGTTTCTATAGGAAACGGTAGCTTCTTTACCATGGGTTCTCCATAGTCTCCCATAAATGGCTCTGGTAATGAAATGTTGTAATACTTTGTCTGGCGCAAAGCAGGATAGACTCTCTGTGATGTTAAGGTTGACATTTTATATACCAAATGCAAGCCCAGCAAACATTTCTAATACTGATAACCACACAGTGGGGTGTGCCAAAAACACTCACACACCATTTGGTCACACGCATTTACAGTAATTCTGCAAAACAACCTGGTACAGACCAGATCTGATTCTAAACTGCATCACTGTGGCTTGGATTTAATATGTTTTTCTAGGAAAGCACTTAAGCAGATTCTCATGGCTGACTTACATTAATGAAACTTAATTACATGCATAATATACATGCTTTACTGCTTTCCCCAAAAAGTTTCCATATCACGATGATGGCGTTTTAGTCCCTTATTCTTCGCATAACATTCAAAACTCACAGTACTCAACATGTGTCATTTCCCTGTACTGTTCTTCAAATTTTCAAAGTTTTTTAAACAGTTAACATTTAATGGTTATCTTTTATTATTATTATTGTATTTGGTATGTTATGACTGATCCTCATAAGCTTATTGTTTATTTTCTCTTACACTCATGAATATCTTTTTTCAGGACTTCAACAGAAATGAAATGATAAAGTTATTAAAAATATAAAATAAAACATATAACATTTATTTCACCAGAAATACATGAACAACATCACATTCTGAATTAAAACAAAAGCCATGAAACTCAGAGGAAACACCTACCTTGCTTTAGGATTTCATATCTTATTAGGGCACATCTTCATTTGAGTTGTTTGTAAGATTGTGAGGGCCTGCATAAAACACTTCACGAAGTATCTACAGACTACAAGGATTAGTTCAACCTGAAACCTTCATGGCAATTCATTTTTTACACAGCTGAAGCCAATCTCTTCACATTACTTCAGAAGAGATATTTATTGATGATTAAAAAAAATAAAATTCTGGCAAGAAAAAGAAGAACTAAAATATAACAAATGCTTTAAATACCTCCTGTCAGTTGCTATATACATGTATAGATAATGACCTTGGGTTGGGAGATTTTTCAGGTATCATTTGCTTCTTATATACACACACACATTTTCTTGCTAAACTGAAAGGAAGCTTTGTAATCCTCCATATAATGTCTGTGCTTTCTCACGTCACAGTTAGGCGAGCTATTAATTTCTTGAGTAAAGGGGATATTACAGTGGCTTGGCAGAGGGATGTCTCAGCAGCAGGCAAAAAACGAATACTTGCCGAAAAAAGTGTCAAAATGTGGATGTGCCTCCAATAATTTAAAAAATAGAAGGTGATAAGTTGAAAATGTCAGGTAATTGGCAGACAGATAGAAAGTTAAACTGTGTCCTCAGTGAAGAAAATTAACCAGCAGCTGCCAGCAGAGGCCCCAAGGTCATCTGAATGTCAGAACCAAGTAAGGGCCAATCATTCAGAAGGGGTTCGCTGCTGATATTTGCCCTCCCTGGTCATTTTCAGATCTCCCAGGAACTGCCCTGAACTACTGCCAACATGTGTTCATTTCTAAAAATTACACAGATTGTGATTTATTACCCATCACGCTACAAAAATCCATTGTGAATTAAATCAGCCCTTTGTTTAAATTGCTACTCTGCAATACGTATCATATCATCATAAATGACATTGAAGTTATAATCTACAGTAGTCTGCTTCAGCCACTGATAAGGCTCCACCAAGGGACGATCAATACTTACTATTCATTTTTGAAATTATCTTCACATTGATCCCTGAACAAGCGCCAGCAACACAGAGGCACAGTGGCTTTAATACAATAATTATATAAAGGTTTACAGGCTCATCCTCCCAGCCAATAAAAGCTGTCAGCTGGCAGGGACAGTTACAATCCCATAATCCATCAAAATGCTGTTCTCTGACCTATGGGCTTCTGGGCTTTCGGTAGACCTCGATAAACATGCTTATAGAGGAGAGAATAGCAACAAACACTAGCAAGCAAAAGCATCAGATTCATATTACCGATTACAAAAAAATATCTCTTATAGCACATCATCCTTTTTATCAGAGCAACAGAGAGGTACATTTTTATTGTAGCTCACCAAAGAGTAAGTGACTGGGTGCGTGTGTGTATTCTCGCACAAATTCGGTCTGTTCTTTTCAGCAGGTGACTTTGGATCAAATTATAAACTATAATGAAGTAAGCCCATGGAGCTAGTATCAGATATAGCTAATTTAGAGAGGAACAGATAAACACGCTAGACACAGAAAAACAAGACTACTAAAAGTCTGGAAGTAAAATACTGAGAGCCTAAGAATAAAAGGAAACTACCATCCAGGGGCAAATGAAAATCCCGATTAAGTGGATCGTGAATGACTCTAGCATTCAGCCAAGATGCCAAGCTATTTTTTTTTTTTTTTTGTATGTGTGAATTTCTATTTTCACACAGATGGGGCTAAACAAATCGGTTTATTTATTAGTTGAGCTATACAAATTCAAATCTTGCATATCAATTGAAGCTGTATAAAAGAGGGGAGTGGTTATTTTATAAGAAAAGCATTTGGTTAATTTGTAAAGATTTATTCCAGCTACGTACTGCCTGATGATTCCAGAGTAAAGATAAGGTAACATGGATTTAAGGCAGAAGGTTTAAGAAAAAAGAAGGCAGAGAAGGAAAAATTAAGATATGGAACAAACAAATAAAGAAAAAAAGGGAGAGAGCAAAGAACAGGAACTGGTACAATGCTGGAATACTTAATGATGTATAACGTCAACACTGCTTCTTGTATTGTTGTCTGCCACATCAGTTATACCCCTCCTTTACTGATCCCATTGTCAGCTTCACAGTATTATCATGTACACGAGAAGCACAGAACCTGGCTGGCATTAGCAGGCACAATTCGTGTTTCAAGTTCATCCTTTAAATGCACTATTCGACTTACAAGAATACTGATTAACAGCTCTCTATTTGTTTTTTTCACCATCTGAAATTATGTTAAAGAAAATAAGAAACCATTCCTATGATACAATTTTAGTGTTTGTTAAGGGGAAAAGAAAAATTGAATGTTTGAGTTTCGCAGCATTATGTGGAGTTCCTTTAAGAAAAAGATGCAATTTCTAGATAACTTTTCCTGGTTATTTCTGCGGTTTGGCAAGTTTTTGGTTTGTTTCTGACCAATACAGAAGACATTCCACTACAGTGTAATTTGACTTAACTTCAATGTTTAAGTGCAACAAATTATATTCAACAGCTAAGAACCTTGCCTGTGACTTTACTTTCAAAGCTACAGAGCACACATTAAATGTTTGTAATGTCAACAAAACAGAGGCGTAAAGCTGCTGCAAGCTGCAGGTAAATACAATCTAAGAAGGAATACAGTAGCATTTTTAATTTCTTAATTCAGACCTTAATGTTTACATTAAGTATTTGATAAAGCAAAAGTCCTTCTTAGAAAGAGAAATAACTTTCTTTTCTGTTTGGTGGTTCGTTCCCCCCCCCTTTGATCAGTGGTAAAAGGATTTTGTTTTTCTCCCTACCTACAGAAATTATTGTTCCTTAGTGTGAAATACAATTTAAGTCATGGCATTCCCCCTTTGAAGTACCGCTTTCTCCTAAACGTTTCAAAGACTAATACATGTGTATGTTTAAATTGTATAAAAAAGCTTTCTCCACTGATAGCGGTAAAAGATGGAACAGCTGCCACCCATTAACATGCAACAGTAACCAAAGTAATGTTGTGCAGTAAAACCAGATCCCTTCTCAACAAAAAAAGTGTGCAGTGGCCCTTGTGAGGCCAAGTGTGTTGCTCTGATTCTCTAATAATTTTCATATCTGCAGACTTTGATGGCCTGTTGATAACTGCTAATTTTCCTCTCTGTTTTTCTAGAGACGCAGAGGAAAATAGTGTTTACCTATGTGATCTTGCAGAGTGCATCAGTTGTTCTAATAAGCATAAAGCATCTTGTACCTTTAAAAAAAACCCAAACCATACAGGATACTACTCTAAAATACCAAGTCAATTGTACCCAAAGGACTACAGTAATATCCATAGCCTTAACTATTGACTTATACTTGCATCTTAAAGTTAATATGGGTTAAATCCTGCACAGGATTGCCTGTAGTCCCCAGATTACTCCCCCTCAAAAATGTTTGTGATCTCACATTAGTCATATACCCCAGATGACACCTGGATCACCCTATTCTTTTCAGTGAGTTCGCACAGGTAAGACTGATTAGTACTCTAATTGAGAATTAATAAACACTCAAGTTAATGACAGTTATAGAATTCCCATTGCCCCTTATTGATTGCACGGGCTTTGCAGGCTGGCAGTAGACCATGAAAGAAAAACCACCATACCTAGAGGAAAATATCCCCTTCCTAAGCCCCACACGTTTTGAAAAATAACATACAACGTACGAAGAAAATACACAAAACTACTGCTGCACTAATGTTACTGAACTCGAAGTCATATATAACTTTGGTCCCAGGCTTGGACTTCCTCTCCTATCAACAACCTCTTCCCATTTCAGTAGCAACTCAACACGTATGCAGGAGTTAAAGACCTATATTAAGTCAACACTCCATCTCCCTGCCAATGCAGGATTCTTTCCCACAGTGCATGTAGGCAATAACACGCCTAAAGAAGGACAAATTATAAAATCAACCCACCATAATTTGGGTTTTGTCATCCAGTTATGTGAAAAGGCTGGAGTAATTTGCCAACATAAATATGGTCTCATACAGTGTACTGTCGACAGCTAGTATTGTAATGGTAATGAAGCTATCTCTGTAGAACTGACACAGATGCATAAAGTGGTTTTTGAATCTGATATTAGCAACAGAGACTCAAAACAAAATTGAAATATCCTTATACATTTAAAGGATTAATATATGTTTGAAGCTTCAACTCCAGGAGCTATATTTCAAAACGAGACAGTAAAACTTTGCTTTTTGCTAAAGCTTCTTCAGACAAAAGGGGTTTGCATGAAATTTGGCAATCCAAAAGCAGCTGGTTTAGACATTTTGAAGTCATAGTGTGATAGCACCATACTGATATTTTGAACTATTACATCTGAACAAGGTGCAAAAAAATGCAATGTTTGTGAAAGAAAGAGACACGAAGAAGGGTCAGCTAAAAATGTAAGTCAAGCTAGATACACTGGAACACATGCATCTTTGCTTTAATCTCGTCAGGGCTGTTAGAATATTTGTTATGTAACAAATGGGAAATTAATCGCTAGTTTAATAGATCTTTCAAGTACCATTGATCTACATGAACAAACATAATAATATAAAAAATAATTAAGACTTTTCTTTGGCATACTAAATAGGATAACCTATTTTAGGGTAATATTTCTAAAACTGATGCACATAAAAAATATTTTCTAATACATCGTTAAGGGAGCTCATGGATAAATTCATTGTTGAATAAATAATCATGGTGCATAATTATTATTTTCAAGTTACAGATCCTATGTGGATTCACATAGCCACACAGAATTGTGAGTCTCTTCTGACACCATGATATCGTTCCCTAAAAACCAATAATTGACATTTGTATTCAGACAAAAAGGAGACAGGACAGAAAATTATGTCACCATTAACAGAGCCTTTCTAGCAGGTAGATGCGGAAGCTGGAAGTTCAAGAGAAAAAAGAACAGTCTAGAGACAGTTTTTTAGCATAAAGAAGAGGGAACTGTCAAAGCTCTAACATTAAACCAACACATGAGGAAGAGAAAAAGGTAAAGATCTGCACAGGAGAAAGAATTATTCTGTCAGAGATAGCAGAATGATCAAGAAAAATAAATTAGGTCCTCCATAATGTAGATAAACAGGTGTGGCTTTTGTAAAGGGAATACACTGCCATCTGTTAAGTGAAAGCCATGTTTTAATGGTTTGCAGCAAGAGTTTAAGTAAAAGTAATTTAGTTAGTAGACTAGAGTTAGTAGCAGAGTTTAATTTGCTTATAGAAGGACAAGAAGACAAAGTTGCATCACTAGAAGCAGATAATTAAGAAAAAGGCAAGAAACTGGTGAGGTTAGAAATATCATTTTTAAAAGCTACCAAATACTGGCCTTGTGTTTTGTTTTTAATAGACAATCAAAGAAGAGGAGAAGAATACTGCACTGAGAGAAGAGGTTCGGCGAATCATTGGAAGAAATTAAAATACAACAGTCATTCCGAAAAAAAGGAAGTATATGTTTGTCCTTGTATCACTGATTTCATGAGGAAGAGCAAAAGTGATGACAGAAAAAAGAAACAAAGGGTAGGGTATGGCTGATGACTTGAAGCATCAAACTCCAGTCTTCAAATAAAACAGCAGTTGTGAGCTAGGAAGACCAAGTATGGAGATTTAAGGAGGGGGGGAAATAAAAATAATCACCTTTGCAAGCACAGTGGTAATTTTAAGTGATCTAGCGTTGAAGAGTGGAAACTAGGTTACAGAAGCCAACACTGAACTTACAGTACTACATGGGATCTCACTGTTTCCTCTGAAGAATCACAGCTGGACCTATGGCAAGGCATTACAGAGCAGGTCGGACAAGAGGTCTTCCTCCTTGCGAAAGGGTATCTTTCTTGCTAGCCTGGGCTTCCCCTTTAAATTGCTGTCATACAACAAAATGGTCATTCTATGTGGTACAGCTATTTAAGATTCTGCGAAGCAGGTTTAAAGCCACAAACAAAATGTGCATCCAGGATCTTCTAGAAGTGACTACAAACAGTACAATTCTGTAACAGAGAATAAGGAGAAAATTTGTTAGCAAGACAAAGCAAGGCAAAATCAATGTTTCATTCACAGACCGTCCAGGGAGGGTGAATTCGTCTGGAGATATTTTGTTTTAGGAAGAAAAAACGCAAGTAGAAATGCAGGTGGAAGAAGCAGAGTGTGTTTTTATACATATCCAGTGTAAATTTACACAAGATCCAGCCTACGCAGGTCCTAGAAGTGGAAGCAAACTTGAGGGAGGAATACTCCAAAGCATGGCAGGGAAGTGGCGAAGGGGAGGGAGCTGACAATGACCTTTGAAGTTAGATGCAAACAACGGAGGAGGGGGAAATATAGTCATGCACTTCCTGATATTTTTTTTATCATTTCCAGATGAATTATTTGTTGCATTCCTCTGTATCCAGGACAAGAAGAGGCTAGGATCGATGGATCAAGGCAGCAGTCTGAGATGCAGGGTATTTTCCAGGATTGGAAATTAAACTGTAAAGGTTTGACAGGATAGCAGAAGGTGAGCATGAAGAAGGTCTGAAGTCCTGTTTAAGGGGGTCTAACTGTATCTTCATATATTTATTATGTCTTCAGTTACTAAATCCCATACTCTGTGCACATGTAGTAAGAGGCAAAAACATATACAGAAGGTCCTACTTAGGCAAGAATTTTTGGTATCGATATTAAGAAAAATACAGTCTTTATCTCCAACCGCAATCTATTGTATGGATCTTCAAATCTTTAAGGGTATTATTCACCTAGTACTCATGAAATATATGTATATATATATACCATAAAATTCAAAACAAAACCAAAACAAACCCTTAAGTATCTCTGAACATTGGGCCGTTCTTGCAGTTGGGTCTGTTTTGTCCATGATGGTAGTTTATGAATGACCTCACCGTCTTTATCTCGACCCACGAGCTTTTCCATCTTATTGTCTCCTCCTGTCCTGTTGAGGAGGGGGAGTGGGAGAGCGTCTGGGTGAACAACTAGCAGGCAGCCAAGGTCAACTCTACAGGTAGACAATGAGGAAGCTGCTGTTATCATAGATCATACGTAACTTAGCAAATTATGTTATGTTTCTGGTTTTTCTGATGAAGAAAAAGAAAATCCTGTCATTCAACATTAAGCAAGTCTCAGTAACAAAAAAATGTAACAGTTGCTTTCATAGAAGTTTGGGTTGGGAAAAAATCAGACAGACAGAAGTTATTGCCAGTGCAGACAGGTTCCCTTGACATTCTCCTGTGTAAAGAAGCTGAATGCCATTTAAATAAAATTAACCTCAACAGTCCTACAAGTTCCACCACCTACTGTGCATCAAAAACTTTCAAAGGTAGGATAAAACACCATTACCAAGGTTTGGCTGAGTCAGTTTCTTGCATCTTTGCCAAATATAGGTTTTCTACAAGAGCTCAGTGCTTTTAGTTATTCAATAGAAAAGGGTTGGTACTAGACATCTTTTTTCATGAGATGTAAATGTATGGGAGGGTTTCAGGAATCAGTCTGATGAGCTTCCTAGTTAAGAAAGTGAAAAAATTTCCAAAAATGCTGCAGAGGTATCAATATGGTTTGGTTAAACAGAATCTGTACGTCTACCTCTGAATTAGGCACTTTGTAAACATGTTTGCTACTAGAAGACTCCTCAGAAGAGCAACCTAAAAAGTAGCAGTTGCCTGAAGGCCACATTCAACTAAACTCCCAGTAGCGCTGTGCAAAATTTTGCCCCCAGGACTGCTTGTATAAGTTTAACACAAATCCTCTTTCCTGAATTTGAATCAAGTACAAAGATTTCTGCTCAGATGCCTGTCTTTGCAACGCTATATCCTCAGCTATATTCAAGATATTCTGTCTATAAATATCAATCACAATTACATTTTTACTGTCATTATTACACTGACCCACCTATATGCAGTTCTGGCAACTGATTCAATATTCTATATTATGCATTTGAGGGGTAAAAAAACCCACTGCTCTGTTTTGCACCATCTAAAGTGTACAGAGCGGGATACCTACAATGAACAAAACAAATATGTGAACTCCAAATGAGTTGCTCTAAAGCAACACAGCAATGTGATGTTGCCTAAATTTAAGGAAAACATCACACCAGATCAAATACCAAATGCTAACGTACTTTAACTGTACATATAGCAGAACGGTAATCAAGTAATTTAATTTGTTGCTAAAGGACACATTCTTTCACCATCTAGTATTCCTATGAAGAGCATGTGGAATCAGGAGAATATTTATTTGGAATTATCAATAGCTATAGTAATTGCATGGTTGCTAAAAAAGGAATAAACTACAGAAATTTAGCGACTACTTCATAACTTAACAGCTTTCATTTTCCTACGGTTATCTGAACTGAAATTCATTCTCTTCAGAATCCAAAGAGCTATCTTTTTTTTGTTGTTAAAGAATAATTTAAACAAAAAAAAAGGTTTTAACAAAATGAAATATTAAGCAAAACATTTTAGTAACACCCACATCTTCTGACCAATGTGCTATAAATGGTGGGTAACTGTCACAATGGTGTGTGCTGGTTTACATACATCCAATATTAGAACGAAACTAGTTGCACGTTCTCCTGAGCTGTAACATGATTTACAAGGTTGCAAATACTTGAAAAGAACCAGGACTCTGCGGATAGGATGTTTGGCTATGAATTAGTAGTGAAAGGACAGTGTAAAGCCCCTGTTGTAAGCTCTTGCCAGGACCACAAACGTGAATGATTATTTCCTTATCTCTCTACCTTCTTCACAGCCAATTCTAGCGTATCCATACATTCTTTTCCAACAGTTTTTTTTTATCCTGTTTTAAGCTGACTTTTCTTCAATATCCATAACAAAAGCAATACATCACATGCAGAATGCTATCCAAGAAGTTGATTATGGAAAATTTGAAGAAAAACTATAACCACTCCTTCTGTTTTGGTATTTATAAAATATTTAGAGGCCAAAAGTTCATTCTGCAGAGTTAATGGTTTAAAACGTGTATTTTAAAGATGTTTCCAAAACAGTTGGAGGAATGTATTATTCATGATGGGAGCAATCAGGGGACATGATTGACATGTGGAACAGAGAAACAAAAAAAGTGAATAAAGAGGTACACAAACTATAGAATGCACTTTCTCGTGTAGGAGCTTTGCCCTTGCGAGATTCAATAGTATACTTTACAGCATCAGTGTCATGTCAACCATCATTCACATTCATGGAAATACCTTTACAATCTTGATATGTCTACTTAGACCACTTGGAAGATGCTAAACAAAAATAAAGGTTGCTCAGATTGCTAGGGAATGAAAATTGGTTGAATCATGTTTGTGTATAGATAAACTGAAAAGTACTAAAAAGTAAGGGTTTTTTTTAAGTGAAATGATAGTCTCTATTCCATATGAAAATAATTTTAAAATGTCTATAGTACATAGTTTTTATAGACTATAAGTAGAATGCAGAGATAGGGACTTTATTTTCACAGTTAGGGTGTGAAGCAATATGAAAAGAAATTATTTGGACAGGACTTTAGGACTTTAGTAGTCATAGTAACACGCATGAGGAAACACATCACTTGCAACTCTTTGGATTACAGATTTCAAACAATAGAGGGCTCCTTTCCAGAAACTGCATTACTGAATACACATGGACATCTCTCACTTGTCTCAGCCATGTAGAAGAGTTTCAGCGTATGCTTCTAGGTCATTATAACATTAGATAATATCTCATATAAATGTTAAATGACAGTCACATAAGGACATATATGAAATACTAAAGATACTCTAGAAACTTTCTCTTGTATTTTTATTTAATTGCTTTCGACTTATAACAATAGAAAAGTACTGGGCTGTGGAAGAACAGCACTCACCCGAACAACAGACGATGTATCTATTATCTCACTTCCATGAAGGTCATCGACCTATGACAGTTGGAGTAGCAGAAACATTAGAAATCATGTGCAATTTAATCTTTACACAAATAAAGGAAAAGTATCACAATGCCTGAATAATGAAGAGTCTCTCAGAGAAAAAGAAAAGTCTGTCCCTGAGGATATTCTTCATTTTCTTTCCTGAACTGTTCCAATGCGTTCACACTATGAGATTCACTCACTGTGCTGACACACGTATTAATAGTATTTTGGCTGGAAGAGTGTAGATGTTCTAAAGTGATTGCAAAGTGCAGCTGTGACTCAGTTCTCCTTTCATTCATTCATTACTTCTCTATGTCAATTCTGGGAGACTATTGTTCACCGAGAAACTGTCATCAGGATTGAAATTAACTGTTTTTTCTCCTACTTCAGGCAAGAGTGTTTTTATCTTCCCTGCTTTCCAGAACATGCTACCTTACCTTTTACAAGGTGGGGGATGAAAACATTATATCAGTTCCATTTGAAAATAAATATCAGGAAAATATGGAGAAGTATACGCAACAAAAGAGGATAACCTATAAAAGCATTTTCATGCTATCCGTCTATACTCCTTTTCTGATAATTTAGAAAGCAAGCAAGCAAAATAAAGCACTTCCTATTACAATTCTTAGTAAGCTAATAGCTAATGATGGA
Source organism: Ibidorhyncha struthersii (assembly GCA_013398815.1). NCBI lineage: Eukaryota > Metazoa > Chordata > Aves > Charadriiformes > Charadriidae > Ibidorhyncha > Ibidorhyncha struthersii. The sequence goes on along the minus strand of VZSZ01006701.1, from coordinate 150,410 downwards.
TAACAATGCAAGTTTGTTTTCTATTCACTGAAAATGGTACCTCTATGTCTTCAAGAAAGGAATGGGGAAAAAAAATAATCAAGAGTCAGAAGAGGCCAGCTGTTTTATCTTGTTATTTAACTGAAAAGAAAGGGTATAAAAATTATTTTTACAAAAAAAATGCTGGTGTTGACAAGCTGCAAAAAACCTGAATTCTCCACTCGTCTAGCTTTAACAATGTTATTAAATGAAGACTATGAAGATTTTATGTTGTTTGTTTTGTGTTTGGTTTGTTGGGTTTTTTTTTAATACCAGACTGCAGTTTTTGGAATATTGTGGGCAAGACCAACTTCCCCTCAGAATCACTATTTTATTTTTCACTGGAGCTTTCTGTCTCTGTATGTAACTTAACCCACCTTCAGCTCCAAAAATGGAAGGCAAATATTCTTTATATTTTAGAAGATTTCTTTAGCATCATAGCTCAAAAAGGATTAGAATAATATGGAGCTCTATTTAAATACATAACTAACTGCTGTCCTTTGGAAAGAGAAAAAGATTTCAAATCTTTATTCGTGCTTAAAATGGTGACAAGAACTTAAAATTTGGAGATTGTTTAAGCTAATGAAGTCAAAAAGTATCACGGAAGTTTTTATATTTAAATTCAACATTAAAAAAAAAACAACCTAAACATTTCAATGCAACCAAATCAAACAGTACAATTTCTACTGATAGCTGAATCAGTGTTTTCCAATGGAATCTTATTATTTCAGGAAAACATCAGCCTAATAAAATTTTTAAATATATCTAAGAAAATTACTATTTTTCAAAATATTAATAGAAAAAAACACATCTCCTTCCATGATAAATTAGACTTTCACATTTGAGACAATCGTGGGTTATCTTTTGCTAATACAAGCCCTTCCATTGTTGTTCTACAACCTAGAGTCTTGGAGAAGAACTATCATTTTATTCATCTAAATGAAAGCATGCCGCTTTTCCTCTTGGAGAAGGAGGTGGAGAATTTATTCTCTTTTATTCCATGGAATTAAGTTCTGATATGAAGAGGGGAAAAGAGGAAATGTGACAATTCTTTGGTAAACGATAGCACTGTTTAGAAAGGTTTTAGGTTTTGCCTGAAGTATTCCTTGAAGGTGCCTTTCAGTGAAAGTAGCCACTCACTACCTGAAATAGATACATCCTTTAGTACAGTTGTCTGTCTCCATCAGCATATTGGGCCAGGGAATTATGTCTAACTTACATGTTTGGCTAATTGTAATGATACAACTGGAGCATGAAAGAATGGTATTTCAAAAAAAAAAAAAAATTTAAAAGCTTCGTTTGTTATTAAAAGATAACAAAACTTAAGGTGACTAATTTTTTTCCAGATAAAATCTTGTGGATGAAATGATGGTTCCCACCATACAGGTCCAGGAAGGGCTGGAAGACAATGCTCAGAGAATTCATTCCCCTGGCCAAAGGCTCCTGTGGATATTCAGCTATAACACGTGAAGCCCATGGACTCAGTGCCGTGGACGTATTCATATTCTGCTCAAGTAGGAGGAGGCAGCAGCAGACATGCCTTGCCCTTGTGCTTGCCTTGCCAACAGGAAGCAACACCCCAGAAGGAGCTTTTCTTAAATCTGTATTCTGCAGACAACCCAGTGCCATGAATCAGGACACATGGACAATGCTTTAAAAAAACCTTAACCTTCCAAGTTGCAATTACATCTCCAGCCCCAGAATATCTGAGGGGAGAGACAAAATGCTTGTATTAACTACACAATCAATTTAATTTTCACACACAAAATGTTTACTCTCTAAAGAAAGAGAAGTACTATTTTTTCTACTTCCAACAATATATTTGCATAGTCAAACATCCTAATCTCTTTAGCTTTCCTTGGGAAAAAGGTATATACATCAGTTTTCCCAGCAACTCTACTGCAAGGAACATAGCTTGATCATGTAAACTGAAATAGAAGATAAAACTAGCATCAACTCAAATAGGCATAGCCCAAAACTTAAAGATCTAAGCACATAAAATTTTATTTGATAATATGTTTTTTTTTATTTTAATCCTTTGCTATTCTGGAGATAGCATGATGAAGAAGTAATCTTCATAGTGCATTATTTTGCATTCCTAAAGAAAATATTTCTGGTTTTGTTTCCTGTAAGAACAAGGTATTATGGATAAGGGCAGAATGCAAGGAATACTATGACTCAGGCAGCAATACAGTAGACAGTGACGTGCTTGCTATTCTTAATAGAAATATCAAGAACATAACAGTGAAGCATGCTCTAAATCTATAACTATGCATGTTGCCGTGTTGCATTTGCTGCACGACCTTGTCTCTCCTTGACACATCTCAACACTCAAATCGATGATAGACATCAGGGTCTTGTTAATTCTCCTGGGATAACACATTTTATGTAATATTTTTTATTACCTAATTGCAACTTAATCCTGTTTTAAGAAGAATTTAAGCATGTTCCCCTTTCTATTTCTCTGTTTTCATATTTTGGTCACCTGTGGTATGTGCTGTACATCTGCTTCTTTACTGGCCAACCACAAATTTGCAGTCAGAATAAGGACAACGTAGGTTTTCACATAAATAATTCTGATGTACAAATTTTGATGCAGACTCTAGTGAGGAGATTTTTTTACTTTCATCCTTAAAAAAATTTCCCCAAGACTCAATTTCTTTGTGACAATTCATTCATTTGTAGAAAATGAGACAACTGCTTGCTATTTATGGTCATGCAAATGAAGCAGCTAAACTACACAGAAGGAAGAAAGTTTTCATTCAAACTCAACTTTGTGAAGTCTGTTTTCTTGTTTTTTCAGCCACTTCTACGGCTTGTTTTCTAAACCTTACAGAGGTTTGTTATTTATTTACTGCTAAATATGAAGGCTCCTTTACAACATACTAGGCAGAAATCAAGTATACTAGCTAGTACTAAATGCAGATGTCTAGGCTAACAGGAAGAAACAGATACAAATTGTACAGCTGAAGCCAAAGTAATTAATTTTTTGTTGGTTTTGATTTTTTTGATTGTGACACACCATTTCATTCCTTTTATTTTCTCAGCACGCAAATTTAGTGTTATATACCTGAGGCAAAGGACAACATACCATGTAGTTAATTGTCACCATGTCAATTATGCATGAAACAAACAAAACAATGTAATTAAATTTGCAAGTTTGTAGCAAATTTAGAAAAGGTGTAAGGAATCTTTCCTATCACAGCATGCTCTAGAAGGCTTGTATTTTTCGATCTTTTCCTCTCTTATGGAAATCATACATTTTATATGTACATAAAATATAACATCTACATATTATATTTTAGACCATTTTCAGAAAAAGAAAAAAAAAACATACACTTAAGAGTTTGAAGCATAGCATTCATACATGATTTATGTGTAGGACCTAAGGATTAAATGTTTAAGTACCTTATCATATGCTACCAACATAACAAGGAGGGAAAGTTACACAGTTGATAAGGTATTGAAGCAGAAAACCTGGAGAGAAATTAAAGCCATGCAGTCAATAACAAAACTTCTATAGACTTAAGAGGGTCTAAAAGCTTGTCTCAGGATATGTTGCTGGCTTGCCACTGTCCTAAGATTATGTTTTCCTGTATAAAAGCAAGGATTTAGAATGGCCTGGAAATTAGAGAATGTTGATGCTGAAACCCTCATTTCACATGCTTGAGTTCAGCATAATCAGAGAAGTGGCAGATGCCAAATTGAATAGCCTGGATTTAGGATGCTCCTAGTATAGAGAAAACCTATTCTATGTCCCCAAAACACATGGGAAACACACAGAAAATATATACAACTCTTTGCACAAAATGAACAATCTTAATTCCTGATCCTGCAAACTGTGCCTAACTTAATGCTTATGAATATTCCCGTTTAAGTCAATTGGATTATTTACATGCATTAAATTAAGCACATATATAACTGTTTTTCAGATAAAGGTCTTAATTACTTTTAAGGTATTGAACCGTTTTTCTTCCGACTTGACTCAATGAGAGCTATAGATCAAGTCTAGCTAGAAGTTACTAGCATTATCTGGGTTTAGTTATCCACCAAAAATGTTTCAGACTAGGATATAAAATGAAAGTGTTTGCACATTCACGATTAGAAAAAGTATTTTCAAGCAGTCATTTTACACATATTTATCAAGTAATAACCGTTCATATAAGACTGTCTTTTAAACAAAGTAGGAAATGCATTTCAGAAATGTATATATCCAAGTAAACGCAGAAGTCATTCGTTCCTTGTTCATTCCCTCAGGACGCATAACTAAATAGGACATTATTATTTTTTGAAGTAATATCCTCTTTGCATCTGACGAAGAAAGAGAGAAGTTTAAGATAGATGACTAGGAAAAATTACTGTTTAGATATTCATAACTGGAGAAAGGACAACAGAAGAAATAACTACAGTAAGGACTTTAAAAAATAATAGTATTTCTTACGTAAATATAACAACGTAATGGGGGGAAAAAAACCTTTTGAGACTCTCTCTATACTGTCTATGCATTATATAAGTAAAACAATACATAAAAGCAACATTCGCCTATTGTCTGCATTGATCTTTTAAAAAAATCGAACATTTCCACTATTAAAATTAAGGATCATAGCAGTATGAAAACATGAAGATAAGTAGTATTGAATCCTGTTAATTCTGAGATGACTTTCGTCGGTTCCCTTATGCAACTCAAAATGGCAAATGATTTTTTTCTGCATGCCTCTGTCCAAATTGGAGTGCTCATATGGGTTTAGCCACTGATCCAACTCCCAGCAGAGACTGAACAAAACAGGCGCGCGCTTCCTATTTTATTAAAAGGTCTGGGTGTGATCCTGTTGCATATAGTAACATACACTGTAGGTGCAGTCCTCAAGTACTTTGCTAAATCAGTGTGCTGAGTGTCGCCACAGCCATTCTGTTCTTCTTGAGCATTTTAATTTGTGCCTATTTTCTGATAAAGTGCCTTGAACACACCTATTTCAGTTCAGATGGTTTTCAGAACTTCAGCAACTTTTACATCCACTTCCACAATTTATTTCTACAACACAGAAGACACAGGTTGATAAATAAAAGGCAAGCACTATGTTTGAGGAAGAGAATTAGACTACTAACGGGTTACTTTTCAAAGGTTTTTCAAATTATTTTGATAATTTCTAAAACAAAAAGCCCTGTAACTCTATATTTTCCTCACTAGAGCTGACAGCACACATCAGGTTCCTGACTCCTAATGTGGTACAGTGAATAAGGGTCCTGGTAATGCTCAACTCTGCCATCAGTGCAGTACTGGGCATAAAGTTCAGCTATGAACTTAACCCAGTGAGATGTGTGTTAAAAATCCTGTACACCTTTATCAGATAACTTAGTGACATTCATCATGATGTATAAATTAAAATGAAGCTGTGAAAGAAAATCTAACAAATTGAATAAATAACAACAAGTTGTTGTCTAACAAATTGTTCCTCAGTGGAAGCCTAAGAAAATCAACTTGCAGAATAGGTCTTCCTAACAGTACTCTAACTATATAACAAAGCATATAACTCAATTACAAAATTTTCTGTGTTTTATGAGCACAAATAAACAAACTCAGAAATTAGCAGAGCTCGTAATTAATTAAATCATATCTATTTATTTCTGAAGGGTTCGTTGTACATACAAGAAAAAGAACCCTCCCTGATGAGTAAAATCCTTTTGACTTCGCTGGGATCAGGTTATTTCCCATTTGTTCTCTGTTACTTAAATCCAGGTATGGGCATAAGTAGCAGCTTTTTTTCCTCCACTTCACTTAACGTGAATTTTTCAAGTCTATTCTGAGACTGCAGGCAAAATCTGGCCTTGTCTTCAAAATCAAAAAAGATGCCCTCATCATAGCTGCATTTTCCACATGTTGCAATTAAACTATAATGCTGAAATTAAGAACCGAGGAAAAAATTACAGCCCTTAACTTTGAGAAAAGGCTTGACAGAAAACATGGAACAAGTCTGCTCAGTGTCCATCTGCATGTCAGTTTGCTTATGGATAAAGAGGAGAACAGTAACCTAATTCTTTCCAAAGCTTTTAAGTGCTAAACTAATCACTTAAAGTTTAAATAATAAAATATAATACAATAGCCTATGAGCTGACCTATTTTGGCTCCTGGCATGCATAGATATTAGGGATTTTGTCAGTTAGCTGAGATATAATGACTACACTTTATAGCAAAGAAAGATTTAACCCAACATGCCTTTCATGATCTTAGCTGGACTTTCAGGTCTTATGGAAAGAAAAACATTAATCATAAAATATAAGAAACTAATACTTTAATTCCTTTTCTACCAATCCTATGGACACATGTCCCTTGGCTCATTAAATATTTTAAATCTGCTTCATTCACATACACACACATTTTGTAAGTTAAGGTGTAACATGATCTTACCCTTGAAACTTTAGATCTATTTACACTTGCAAAATTGATGCGGGATCAAGTTGAACTGGTCATGTTAAGCATAATTAAGAAGCTAGTATAAATAGCACCAGGACTGTCATTTATCTGACTCAACTTTGTGCTTTGACAAGATACGTTACAGTCTTGATTACAATGGCTCATTTCCCCCAGGGCCCCCTGCTTTTGACAAGAGTCTGAGAGGACAGAATTTTTCTGCAATTTGAAATGCAACAAATACATCAAACTATCTCTTAAAAGTTTATTGAGCCATAATGGCCATCCTGCTACTGTTCACCATTAGAAGCAATGTATTGAGGGAAACAGCTGACTGGACAGCGCGTATTTACGACAATGCACATGGATGAACCTGTTGAGAGTAGAAAAATTAAAAATTCCCAAAGCTGTTATATAATATGTATTAGGTCTTAAGTATAATGACACACTAAAAATCATGACCCGACATAGAAAAGCATGCTTCGTATATTTGACAAGTAAGGGCGTTTAACCATTGTTGTGACCTATAAAGAGGGCATACACATTAAAAACGTCATTTTCCAAATATGCTAGTTAGCAGGCACATGCAATACATCAAAGACTTTTGTGAGTCTGGATTGCCTACACACGCTGTTTCCTACTAAATCACAGTAGGCAAGAATTTTGCTTTGAATTCTGTTACAAGAAAAGCTAAATTACAGCATTTCTTCTGTCTTCAGAATAAGTTTACAAAGTTTACAGGAAGTTCAGTTAGAATTCTGTCATTGTACAGAGAGATTATTGAAAGGAGCGAAGAGCAAAGGATTTCAACCTCAACATTTCTCTCACAAACAAGAAAAGAGGGTCTTGACTTAATACACTGAACTTCTCTGGAAGCCGGATCAGGTTTGGTGCTCATTACTGCAATGTCCAAGAGTGTATGCTCACAGGCAGCTTAATAAGCCTGTGGTACCCTGAACTCTGCACTATATTCTTCCCTAAAAAAACTGACATTTTCCAGTAAAAACCCTGAAGACACAGGATTAGCAGCGGGGGCACACTGTCCATGATACGCTGCTACCTTTGTCCACATTTATGCTGCAGCAAGATTCCCTTCTGCTTTTTGCTGTATTTTAGGAGGATATTTTACCCCAAACAACCATTCAGAATTTTACGTCTTCATTTCCTTCTCACATAATTCTTTTAAAAATAGAACCAAGCAAACAAAAAACCCCACCAAGTACAGCATTAAGTTTCCATGCACTGTAGTCACTTGCAAATTGAAGAGTAATCTCTTATCAACTGCTCTTACATTTCCCTTAAACACATGTGGGTGCGCTATGGAACACATGGCAAATCACTAAGTCTCTTTATGGTTCAGATATAGAGGTATCACAAGAACAAAACTTTCTATCCCTGAAATAATATACTGTATAGCTGAGAGAGGAGGCTTAAATATGTCTGGATAAAAAAAGTAATATGCCAGGCTTAAAATACGATATTGTATACTACTTATCAGGCAGCTAAAGAGGGTTTATAGAGAAGAATGATGGATGTAATTTCTTTTTGAAAGAAAAGTTATAAGCAAAAGAACTGAATTTAATCTAATATCACTACTAAAGCTTGCCATAATCTTATGGAGCATTTGGACAGTACCTAGGGCCAAGGAGATGATCCTGAATTAGCATAGTATACAAATCAGCTTTTCGATTTTTATCAGATTATCTGCATTACTGGCTAATGCTGATGCATTCTGCAACATGCAATAAATACTTCTAAGCATCATATTTCCAAAGTGTAAAATATCTTCAAAACACATCTTAATTGTTTTAGCAAGATAAAGTATGTTACTTTTGCATGAATAATATTATCAGAATCCCATTTAATCTCTTCATTTATTATCTCTAATGCTACTTAAAAGAGAAGTTAATAGAGTAATTCATTCTCATACCATGACCTTGGTCACTAGTACATGATGTTTCATATTCATTATGCTGAGCTAAGTGAGGGCTCTGTTATAATATCACTTAATTTATATGCTGAATAATGCTCTGGGGACAAGTTGCACTTGTGCATTAGGGTTCTATCTAAATCACAATATTTGAAGACAAGTGGAGAAAGCAGATAACTATTAAATAACATGTTTGCTAACATAAACCATTGTTATAGACTCTGAGCATGAGATCTTGGGAATTAAAAGTTAAACAGCACAGTAGTTTTCCGAGAAATATTCAGCTTGTCTAAAACCAAAAATCTAATATTGCATGGTAAATCTGTATTTTTGTTATATTGGTAGATTCTTCTAAATCATGCCACAATTGCTAAACAGATAAAACTTCCCCCTGACATATTTTTTCCCCCTATAACTTTAAAGATTAGCAAATAACTGATGTTTTTCTGTATTTTGGGGTTTTCTTTGGGGAAAAGTCCAATACAGTTATATAATCAATGAGAAAACATTACCCATTTCCTAGTTGCCTGATGCAAGAATGTAATTTCTCTTCCTTCTACTTTTATGATTAGTGTAAAATGATGAATTAAAGGTATAAAAAGAAAATAATTTTTACTATTCTAGAATGCAAAAAGCCTGAGTCCCCATATGAATCAGCAGGTTTTGCATGAAATCTGTAATACCATCAATCTTTAATATTATGGAATCCCCAGACTACTTGACATATTGAAGTAAACCGTTTTGATGAAAGCATCATAACAACACTACACATTTATTGTCACCCAACAGCTTCCAGAACTGGATATGTCTCTCCAGTTAAGAAAATGAAAACAAAAAAATCCTTCTACAAACTTGGAAGTTCATCTTGGGACATGAAAGCTCAACTGACGTATCACCTTTTTCATTCATATCCCAATATTAATAGAGGACTTGCAAGCCACACTACTTAATAAGCACTACCTATTTTCTTCAATGGGTCAACATGTGAATGCAATAATTGATTCCTCCTAATTGGAGCTAAGCAAATAAATTCAATGTTAGTTTTAAGAAAAGAAAGACTCCCATGATGATTTTACATAAAATCACATTAATAAATCTTATTTCTGCCAACATAAGATGTAGATGTTTCCTGCTGAATACAGAAAACATCCAAGAAAATAAAAGTTGCAACTTTGTGAAGCTGTTTTTCAAATTAGAACTGTACTTCTCACATCTCTCCCAGCCTTTTTGGAGCCATAGATGTATCTCCATCTTTTAACTGCACAAAGTAAACGCAGTGTTGGTGTACAAGGTTAACAATGCAGAAGTTTTCAGTTAACATCAATAGGAAATTTATAGTCTATTTTCCCTCACCCCAACTGTAAAACTAAATGGCACAGAAATTCTCACTACTTAAAACGCTCTAAATTGAATGCTTTTCACAGGCCATGGTGGATAATAACACACAACACATGAAGTCTGTGCTAACTCAGGAATGCAGAGTAGTTTGTGATGGTTTGAGACGTCTCTGGTTCAGGTGTCCTACCAGCTCTCCTACCCCACCCTACAGATGATGGTTCTCAGCACCGTAGCCATGCAACGCATCAAATCCTTCAACCCACAGTCTCACAAACACTTCAATGCTACCTTAACCTACTAGTGAAGGAGGGTCTGTGCCAGTATACTAAATCGCAAACAGCTGTAGCTAAAAGCACAGACCTGATGTATCTATCTGCTACAAATGCTAGAGTTGCAGGAGTATCTAGACAGAGCAGAAATCTAGACTTCTAAGTCATGGTTTTATTTCCCAGAGATCATCCTGTGATAGCAGAGTTGTCCCCCTACGATATACTCAGAGATGGTGGGCACAGTCAGCAGAGCAGAGAATTGTACATTTCTACCTATTACTATGCACATACGTCAGCCTGAGTGATATCTCGTATCTCAATTTAACATACTATGGTAACTGCATGAATAGTACTAGAAACAGCATTGGAAGTATAATGAATGATTTTGGCAGCTCTGAAGTAAAAGGTAACAGAATACGCAGGATCTGTATGTCTCTGACTGATACATTATGATATATTACAATGCTGCTGACACATCAAGAGATGTGATTTAGTAGTCACTGGTTATTTCAATTTACTCTTTTTGCGTTTTTAATTAGTAAATGAGTCCCTCATGGTCAAATGATTAATTACACAATAATTCACTGCAGTACCTTCTTTTCCTGTTTGAGTGCAACCCGCAGTATATAGAGAAACCATTTGAAATATAGACTGACATTATAAATTATAGTAACGTGTTCACACTGCTTTAGTCAAGGTTGTGTAAGCATTCCCATTAAGAACTCCTGTTTTCAGGTTAGTTAAAATTAGGCAGAGAAAGTTCATCCTAGATTGCATGTTGGCATCCGGGAACTCAACCAGAGAATAAACTCCTGCCATCCTATAGATGTGTGTACGTAAGGAGAGGGTGAGAGAAAGTGAAGGAAGCAGACAGTGTAGAGGTTCTTAAGGGGTAAGAGGGAGAGGGCAGGAAGAAAAGAATCAAAAATACAGCTGCTGTTTGTTGTATGTGATCATAAGTAATAATGGTACCTCTCAATTTTCATTCCTTCTCATCAAGAGATCCCAAAGGATAATTGCGTATTATATCATTACATATGGCAGAGGTATAAAACACCTTTGCGTAATGCTACTTAAAGCCACGGAGTGAGGAACAGAGCCCAGTTTTCCTTCCAAGTCCTGACCACACTGTCCTCCCTAAGATACTGCACAAATATTACTTTATCATTATGGTAGATAGAAGACTCACTTTGACAAACCTTCCACATAGTACATGGATAGTGGTCTTCCAGTGACTAATGATGGGACTTACGCTTGACTATGGCAAGCAGAAAATAGCAAAATCAAATTACACTCCAAACAGGCTAGATATGAAGTACATCAATGCTGGAAACTGCATAGTCGGGGTGGTGTGGTTCCAGCAGTAAGTCTTCTTTTACTTGAAGGTGTTTTAAGCTAATCTGTTTTACTTTCAGTTGACAAAGATTAGCAGGTCAGGTATACTCATGGCAGTGCTATTCCTCAGCTGAGGATGTGACAGTTCCTGAACAGCTCCCACTTGAATAAGGTTTGTTTGATGGCTCAGGATATGTGAGCACTTGCTAACGTTTGTCAGGCAAAATAATCATAGAATCATAGAATCGTTAAGGTTGGAAGGGACCTTTAAGAGCATCGAGTCCAACCATTAACCTAACCTGACAAAACCACTTCTAAACCATGTCCCCAGGTATCATATCATGTCTACCCTTTTTTAAACACCTCCAGGGATGGCGAATCCACCACCTCCCTGGGCAGCCTATTTCAGTGTTGGATAATCCTTTCAGTGAAAAAATTTTTCCTAATATCCAACTAAACCTCCCCTGGCTTAACTTGAACCCATTTCCTCTCGTCCTATCACTTGTCACTAGGGAGAAGAGGTCAGTCCTCATCTCTCTACAACCTCCTTTCAGGTAGTTGTAGAGAGTGATAAGGTCTCCCCTCAGCCTCCTCTTCTCCAGGCTAAACAGCCCCAGTTCCCTCAGTCGTTCCTCATAAGACCCCCAGACCCTTCACCAGTTTTGTTGCCCTAATCCAGTCCATCACAAATGGTTTAATTCAGTGAGAAAAATAACCTGATTTTATATCAAGAAATTCAGAAAGTGCTAAATTTAGATTCTCTGCAGAGAGTTAAGATGGCAATAGCAGCAAGTATTCAGGGTTCCTAACCTTCCTACATCTGCTTGTTTAACTTTAAGGACTATGAATAGTCTTAACATCCACTCAGTTATGTGCATACATAAGGCAATGCTAAAGAAAATACACGTTCGTAGTCTTGCCAAATGGTAACAACTGATCAGAACTACAGGGCTGGACAGTTTAGATTAGACAAATTAGATTTATTGAATAGGATGGTCCTAGCAGTAGTACAATACATGGCACTAATAACTGAAAGACCACACCATTCATTGGACAAAAATATTTTGATATCAACCTTGGGATCTCATACATACTAAATTGGTGAGAGGCAGGTTCCTACATCACTCTAGATATGAAAAAGGGACAACGCAGAATAAACTCCCTGGAGTTATCAAGTATCGCGTATTACTATTTCCATAAGATAACACATTCATTCAGTGAAATACATCTTTATGAATCATGAAGATGCGGTCTCTGGAAGAATAGAGAACTGAGAAACCTAGAATAATAGTTTCCTTGAAGTCCTAAAGTTGCCAAGATAGATAGGAAGAGGGTAATTTACAGCATCTTAAACATTTGCCCAAATACATGTACTTCCTCTATCCTTTCCTCCAGGCAACAACCTCTTTCTAGTCATTGTACAAAGAATACAGTCTTCCTGAACTTTAGTGCTCTGAAACTGCTTCTTATTTGTAAACATTATATGATACATATTCATGGTATCTAACTTGCTTAAAGCCACACTGCTGCAAAACCATAGCTCTGATGCTCTGGGATATCCATCGTTTTGTGGTTACCCTGAGGCTGAAAAGGACAAATCTCTCATAGACCCATCTGGTTCCTTCTTGTCATGTTCTTGCAGCCAAATCAATAGACTCAGCTCTCTCAACTCTTCCTGTCCTGAGATTCCCTACACTTTCAGAGCTTCAGATTAAAGGCATACATTAAAAGAATGAGAGACTTGGGACTGAAAATAGGATGGGAATTCTGAAGCCTGGAGACAGGACAGAAGGAACAGTCAAAAGGAAAAAGTAGGGTGAGGATGAAGAAGGCAGAGCAGTGGAGTAAACTTTCAAGATGACAGGGTGGTAGGAGTCTATGCAACTTCAGAGAATGCAAGCTGACAAATGAATGGTAGTTTTATGCAACTCTTGAGCCTTATTTAATCTACAAAGGATCTGTCAGATCAAATTTACAGTCATAAATGGGAATTTCTAGAAATTATTGTTGATGGAAATAAATCATGAAACAATTTAATTTACTTTATTATTATTTTACTTTTGTGATGGTTATATATTCTAAAGAGCAATTGGAGCTTCAGCCAGCACTCTTAGCTTTATTTATAGATTGAAATAAATAAACTTACTTACGTGAAGAAGTTTTATGACCCCCAAAAATAATAGGAAATGTTACCTTAGGGAAACTGTGCATGCAAGCACATATAAATGGAAATGCTACATGCAAGCCCACTCCATCACCAAGACATGTTCTAACTGTGGAAGAGGTCTTCTCTCCTGCCCGGGAGCTGCATCAGTCACCAAGTCAGGCACTTTCCCATGTGAAATAGAGCCAGAGCTGCAAAATTAACAGGTCAGTCTTGAATTTTATTTTTCCAAGTGTAAGACTTCTAAGACAAGAACCCTGCATTTGGAAGTGAGCTGGGGAAAACTTATAAAGCTTTATCACACTAAAATCGACAGTTTCGGTATTGTTGATGCCATGTCAGAGCATGCTTCAACAGTTTCTTGCTCGTTCAAAGCAAAACCCAGGCAAACCAATATTAGATTAACAAGCTTTGCCCTAAATCTTCTCAGAAAATGTACACACAGCCACATTCACAACAGAAATTTTTAATGCCCATCGCCCTTCATAACAACTCAACATTCTCAGTACAAACAATGAGATCTTTGTGTCCCACCTAATCTCAATGTTAAACAATTACACTTTCTTTATGTATGTACATCTAACACTGCTTGACCTCCACACAGCAGTTTAGACCCTAAAATAATGTCCCTTATTTGAGGTTGCTTTGCCATTCAACTGCCTTACCTGACATTTGTGTAAGAAAGAAAAGCCATTAAAAGCATATCTGGCTAAATCTTTAATCTAACCGTGATCCATACAACTAGCTCTTCTGAAGACTTGGTGAGGATGTTATAATTCAGCAAATTCAAAAGTAGTTAAACAAGCAGTAATTCTAAGCACAAGAGCGACACCTTTGAAGTTAACTTCAAGCCTATGCGTCATCTCATTGAGACTATTTAAGTGTCTTGTATTGGTGCTAACCATAAATGCCCATTTAGAAAAGCTGTTAAACATGTATTTAATTTACATAATTTTTCACTGAATTCATGAAAGCTCTTAAGAGTTCACCAAATTTCTATACTGACTGAATTGTGAATAAATTCAGTGAAGCATTTAAGCACACACCTAAATCCTAAAGTGAGTAACTGCCCTACTTGATAAGTCCAAAACAAGAAAGTACATTACAGACTGAGCTTTACTGAGATAGTCTGTTATAAAAAAAAAAAAGACAACAAAAACCCTAAACAAACAAGAAAAACACCCAGAATTTTTTTTCCCCTTTCTCTCAAAGAACTGTATCTTTACATTGTGTTCAGTAATTGCAGTTCAACAGCTCTCTCCAGTTGAAAGGCAACAGCAATGCATGTTTGTCTTACCATCTTTTGGAAAATAGGCAGAATCACTACAGAGCAGTCTTACAGTAGTACTTAGAGGGAAAAACTAAAAATACAGACTTAGGGAAAGAAAAGGAAAAAACTGGGTATTTTTTGTTGCTGTGAATTTACAGTTTCAAAGGTGAGGGGCTCCTTCCTATATTTTGCAACCTGAAAAATTAACATGATGTTATATTCTACAAAGGACTGAAGTTATCTTTTTG
>VZSZ01006701.1:114152-130394 GCA_013398815.1 Ibidorhyncha struthersii | reverse complement strand
CCCCCGCAGGAGTTTTTGAGTCTGTTAACGTTAATTTCTCTTCCTATCTTTTACTGCCATGCTATTATGCAAGTCCAGGACAAGCACCAAACTAGGTCCTCCCTCAGCAGTCTTCAGAGACGGGAACCACCGATCACCCCTAAAGCTCACAGGCAGAAAAAATTGTGAGAGGTCTTCAAGATATAACCCATCAAACCCCCTTTCTTACCCTGTACGGATACACCATGCAATGCAGAACCCTTAGAGTAAAGTGAATAGCCTTGAACTATATTGGAGACTTTTCTGAAGAAGGAAAGATACAGGTGAAAACTGCACACTTTTACGCTACAGACACATAGAGTAACAACATACTATAACTACGTGAAGAGATGTATTTTCCAACACAGACAGCTGAGCCAAGGGAATTGCAGCAGGTATATGGCAGCTTCAGAGGAGGATGGGTGGGAGGAAAAAAAGGGGACATAGAGCATGTTTTAGGGACTCCTGAACAGAATGAGAAGGGCTCACTTACCACTACAGTCCCCCACCTCAACATCAGAATAAACTCAGATTCTGCTACTAACTTCAGTTAAGTCAATAAGAACATTCATACACAAATCATACCTAAAATTTCTTTCTGTGGGTCCTTCCCATGACTGGGAAATGTGCTGGAGCATCACTCAGGTTTTTGACAGCCAAAGGTAGCAGAGCTAAAGAATAAAACCAGGACACATTGTGATAGATCAAAGAATAAATAAAAACATTTTAGGAAGTCTTAATCCTGAGAGAAGAGTAACAGTAAACTGAAATGTATAGCAGACAAGCCCAGAACACAAAGCCACTTAAAATGGTTTAAAAACATACATTCCTCTGACCCAGCAGTAAAATCTGAACTCCAGTTCTGAGCTTTATAGGGAACTTGCTGCCACCAACAGTTCAGTCCTAAATATCCCCAGAAGTTATCCCTGTTCAATGCGTTAACCATTGCTAACATCACATGGCAAATGCACTGGGTAACTTCTAGTCCATAAATTAATACACAAGGCCTTTGTTAAGGATAAAACTACCCATTATTTAGGTAACTTTTCTCTTCAATAAACATCTCAAGGGACGTAAAATGCTGAAGGGCACTATTATATGTATTGTGGCTGTTACTGTGATTAGTACTTACATTTGCAAAATATCATAACAAATAGCACATTTCATAATTGAGTAAAACAAGTTATAACCATTCTGCCATAAACTATTACTACTACTACTACAAAAAAAACAAAACCAACAACAAAAAAAACCAAAAACTTTTGGCTCTTTCAACACAAACTGTTCTTTTTTACTTTTACCTGAAGAGAACACCTTTTATCTTTCAGGGAACAACTACAAGCTACCAGCAGATGCTGTGATTTCCAAATAAGAACTGCGTTTTCATTGCTAAAGCAGTGATTTCTTGCACCACTGAGACATACATGTCTCTGGAACTAGAACAGAGCAAGTCTGACATAACATCACACATGACAAATTAGTTCCTGTTTAGGAGACTTCATTAAGATTAGGTATAAATATCCAGTCTCATGACTGGTACACCAGCTGGGCAGCTGCTTTTTGTGAAGAGCTTCATTCCATGGAACTGAAAAACTGGTAGGATTTCTCAATGGCTTTCACAAATGCATGTATAGGAACAAAGTATGGTGGACAAAAAGGTTAGGCTGTGAGCAAGATCTAACTGACTGCGCTTAATTGGGTAAATTTTACACTTTGATACCCACTGTACTTTTAAAATCATTGTATTGTAATCCCATCATTATAATATTAAGAGCAGTCACCTGGGGGCTGAAATTAAGAAGTTAAGAGTTTGGTTTATGAAGATGTGGTTGACTTGGTGCATTACAATCAGTGCATTATTTCTTCTGAAAGAAGTGAACTGTTAAACACAGTAGCCAGTGGTATGTAGGAGTAATTCTTGTTCCCTGCTGTCAGAGATCATGGTCTTAAGGCTTATTTTTTCCTTAATACAAAATTGACAGGTTTAGTGTTTATCGAGGAAAGTTGTTTTTCCTGGCTTTATATATAGCGTACAACTTGTTTTCTTGGAACACAAAGCAGTGTATTGTGTGGAAACTATAGGTAGCAGTGTACACAGCTAAGAACCTCTTCATATTATCATCCCCATATTTGTTGGCATTACATCAATCTTCAGCCCCTTTTGCAAGACATTTATAGTAACAGGGGGGCAAAACCTGATTCCCATGTTCTTAGTGATGTCAGCCAACATCTGGGAAATTAGCACTGTAATTAATATTGTGATATAACATTTTATAAGGGAACTTCTTGATAGCAGAGATCTTTAAAGCATGCAGACCATTATATTAATCTACATCTGGTATTACAGCATTACACTAATTACGAAGGACCGTGTGGTACACTGACATCTAGGACTGGGGTGTTCTGTCAGCAGTCATAGATATTGATGAGCAGGTCTCTCTCAGAGACATTTCAAAATTGTGGACTAAGACTAGATTGGCATTGCCATATGATCATCAGGTCATTCAGTCTACTGGATCTTCCCATGAAGTGCCCCAAAGTTGTAAAGAAGGCACAGCCAAACTCTGAACATTTGCAGTGTAAGCAATAACATTAAGAGAAATTAAATGGGGCCAAGTCAAAAAGCGAGATACTTTATTTAGAAATGCTGGCTCAACATGTTTTTTGAGCAGAATAGACATGTGACAATACTAACGTAAGAATAAGGAAATAGGAATTTTATCCTGGATTTTAAGTGTCAGAATGCAAAGTGTAGAACAAAAAAGTGACAGGAACATTTGCACAGAAAATTAATACAGAGCGACACAGTTGTCAGGTTGGAACATATAAATATTTCAGATGATTCAGCAGGATCAAGCTCTAAACTAACAGCAGTGAAACAGGTCAGATGATCCGAGGGTGTTAAAATGCACTTCCATGGCAGCTTGAGAAAACAGATCTGCAAATATATTTTACAGATGAAAGAGGCCAGAGAGAAAGATGGAGCACTGGATCATAAAGCATTTTAATAATTTAAGGTACTGATTTGGATAACAGCTGATCTGAAAGTAAGAGTGCACATTTCTAAAGATAGAGGACCGTTCTCTTCGTTGCATACTAAAGGCAACTAAAGGGCAATTAAAGACTCAATTTTGGAAAAAGATGCCAATACAGGTTAACAACACTGGAACTGGCCCATGCAAAACAGTTTTAACTGACATATCATTTAAAAACAACATATTAGGGAAGTTAGTCTTTTCCTTTTTTTTTTTTTAAGACAAATTTTGAAGATATATAGATTCTCCTAATAGAATTTTATACAGGCACTCAATATGTACAAAATGGAAAACTTACAAAACAGGAGAGAAAAAGATTTAAAATATATTCAAGATGTGCCTCCCATCAACACCCATGCCGGGCTATTCTGTGTTCAGAATCCCAAGTAATTTGCAGAAACACTTAAAGACATAGAAGCCAATATAAAATATACCTGATTTAATCCTATAATAGATGTGCCTGAATAAAGAGACAAAGCTAAGGCCTCAGATGACTTGATTTCCCTGTAGAGTTTTTTAAATAATCCAATTTTTCCTGCAGATCTTTCTAAACCTTTACATTATGATACCTTCCAGATTTATGCAGTCACCATATGCATTTAGCACATCCTTACTTTTAATCCTGAATATTTATAAAAATATGAACCAATCTTGGTCCAATGACTGATCTTTGAGGAACTTCTTTAGTAACTGCTGGATAATTTTTCCTCATTAATAAAAAAATTTACATTTCTTTCCTAAATAAGAATTGTTCTCTGTCAGTATGACTTGCTATATCTTCACCTTTAGAATACCTATTGTACAGTTTTTGTGCTAATACTAATCTTCCCAGTTGTAACAGTTTCATGAGAGCATGAAAATGTTAAAGGAAGTGTATATTAAGGATAATTTTGGTGGAAATATTTTTCAAGACATCTGTGTCTATCTTTAGATTACTTTTGCTTAAGGAAAATTTGCCTAATAGATTTTTATGTCAAAATGGAAGACCAAGAGGCTAAATTCAGTCTTCAGTTTAGATATGCCTATTGTTCATTCATGACTTCCATGAAGTGCATAAAGTAATGTAACGATAGCTCTGTCAGACATCTACAAACCCATGTGGAGTTCGCACTCTGCCTGCGTTGTCAAACATCCAGAAATTCTGGACAGATGGCCAAAGTCTGAGCAGAAAAGAAGGACATAAAGCCTGTTTTACATACCGTCTATGCTTGGCAATCACAAACCTCTGTTAGCCCCGTCTTAATCACCAGCCATTTGAAGAATCCAAAACACAGAAGATCCGTGGATTCAAATTCACCCCAAACAGTTTAGAAACGTCAGACACTACGGGCAGTTCGTGCAGGTACTTCCAAGTGCCATCTTCTGCCTGTCAAATAGAGGTTGAAAACTGCCTTGCAGTATGTCTCAAGAGCCAAATGGCAATGCCAGAAAGGAGCGCAACGGATAATGCATAGACATATGCACTACTGTGGTCTTTGGCCCCTTGAGATAGTTCTCAAAAGTAGGATAGGAAAAGCTCTGCAGGCTGTTAGGAGGCATTTGCATGCCACAGGCCCATGTTTTACTCCTCCTACTACTTCATAGATTCAGTTCTCTCAGCTGTCAGCAAGGGATCTCTCACAAGCACTAAAACTTCAAAGAAGATTAAATGATATGTTAAAATTACTTTTCTGGCAGTCAGCTCTGGACGGGAGGATTCTTCTATTATCTGAAGTGTTGGGTGCAAATGATAACCTTTAAGTCATTTTTGTAAAGTTTCAACCTAAACACACTTAACAACGGGGCAGAGGCATTCATCTAAATGATTGCACTTTTAGTTTTAAATGCTGTCTTAGCGTGTTACTAAATACTAATTTTTACAGCTTTAAAGTGACTTACCACTTTAAAAAAAAAAAAAAGATATAAAATCTGATTTATCCTTCCTTCAGAACTGTAAAATATGTATTGAACCATTATCCCAAGTGTTTCCTGCTTCTGTTTACTAATGACACCTCTTGACAGTCTTGATTAGAAAGTGTCACTTAGAACTCTTTGATCTGGTAATATAGCAATGACACATTTGACACATTATAAAATGCCAGAATATAAACTTAAATGGCACTGCTTTTTTCTATGAAAAAAATTGTAAACTTCACCATGACAACTAAAGCTAATTCCACCTAATCAAATACAGAAATATAAAATACTTTCAGTTTGTAAAATACTAGGTTAAAAAAAAGACTATGGAAAAAGTCCCACAAAGATCCTTTGTCATCTTACATTAGTCCTTCCTATCGTGTCTTGACTCTGGTCTTCTAAATATTATGTTTAACTTTGTGATTGTTTTTGTAACGTACTTTGCTTTAATTTGTATTTTCATTTATTTTTTATACATTTTGCTTTCTTGTAATGATTTTCATGACTCACGGAAGTCAACTGCATTATAATTACTAGACACATAACTGAGGGCCTGTCTAAGCAGTTTGCTCTCATTTTCATTATAAATTAAGCGTATTGTTTTCTTTTTCTTTTTTTTTTTTTTTAAGCATACTTATATTACTAGGTTGTGGTATTAGTGAAAAAGTAACTTATAACATGAAAGCTTAGTTCTTGTCACTCAGAGAGATTTGCTTGTGTGAATACAGTAAAATATGTCCTGGTGAATGCTCCAAAAGGAAAAGCACTAATGAAAATTCTTTTTTCCCCAAAAGACCAAAAAAACAACAATTAAAAAAAAATCTGCTTCTCTAAATAAGTGAGAGTACAAATAAGTCCTAGTGTAAAAGAGTGACATGAGTGGGGATAGTTTCATCCTCCAAGTAACAAGTTTTTCATGTTTTTTTGTTTTTTTAAACCTTTTCAAAGATTTCACAGGAGGCTGTTCAGATCGATATCCCTGACAAAAATCAATAAATTACCCATCTTTGCACAAATATTTATTTAACTGCCCCCTAAAATTTCAACAGTTGATTACATGAACGCTTTTATTATGGATATTTCCTAGGTCATTTGTAATTATTAATTATGATAATACTTCTTTCCCTCACATAGATGTTGCATTAGAGATGGCAAGATATACAAATGTTATTATAAAGGGAATGTACATACAGGCTCAAACTTCCTAGTGAAATTTATCAAGAAAAATGAAAAAAAGGAAAGCTGAGAGCTTGAGAATTTCATAGGAACAATAGGCATATGCATAACACCTTAAGATTCTTTTAATTAAATTTTTAAGGCTTTCAAGTTCAAAACTTCATCTAAAAAGTATGTTTGTACATCTGTAGCAATTTCTAGGTAACGTTTGATTACAAAGGTTAGCTACCATCAGTGCGCATAGTCTAAGCACTCATTTGGAGCAGAAGAAGTAGTTGTTTACTCAATAAACTTAACCATATGTCACATTTTCTGTTTCAACAAAATAGACTCTGGGAAAGAAAACAAGAAGATTGTCCCTAGATGGGCTTCCACATCTAAGTTTCCACATGCACACTGCTTAGACATCAGTGAAAACCTTTAGAAGGAGAGTAATGGCCAATAATATTAATTACCCCATTATGCCAGTAACTCAATCCGGCAGTCTCAGGCTATATATGACACATTTAAGTATATGAAAAATACAACCACCCCTGACCTCCTCACTTCTCTGGTGGCTTCTTTACACCTTTACACATTGTTCAGAGTACTGAGTCAGGAAAAAAAAAGCGTGTGATCTCATGGCCAGTTGGATGGAGAGACTCGTGGCTAAGAAATATTCCTGTTTTCTGCACTCTTTTTTGCCCTTTAATTAGTTTTCAAGTGTATTAGTCCACTGCCCAACCTGCTGAGCCTTTGAAGCAACACAGAAGACAGGGTGGTGTTGACATGAGGACAACCAGCAGAAGACAATACCTGTCCAAGCGAGGACGTCTCCAATTGTGGCTTTAGATTATCGTTTGTCACAGACTCATGTTATAAGGACACTTAAAAGAAAAAAAAGAAAAGAAAGTTGTAATGTACCATATTATATCCAAGCCAGATCACTAGTATCCTCTAGCATTTTTTAAAAAATTATGTTTGCATCCTTTTTCAGATAACTCAACATGGTCTGCAAAATTCATGAATACAAAAACCGTGAATATTAATATTTTAATTCACAACAATCCTGAAAGACCAACACTGTATCCACAATGATGAAGGCATTCGGCTGCTTACCCTGTGCCATAAAGAAGACAAACTAGAAATAAAATCTTGACTGAAGTAGCCAAGAGAAATTTCTGATTTTTGTAGAAAAATCTCTGTGCTAATCTCCTGTGAAGAACTGTAGATTTTCTAGAACTATTTTTATTTCATTTTCTTGACAGAAAAAAAAGTTATTTTAGTTTGATGTGAGCTAAAATGATTTCTTTCAAGCCAGTTAAATTTAAAATTTCCCTACTACATACAGAATTGTAATTTAAAGTCTATCCCGTTATGCTGAGGAGGCTCCTACAAAGGTGTTGCCATTGACTTGGTGGCTGGCTATCAGGGCAGAGCCACCCTGCTCTTGTCCCCAGGCACCAGGTTGTGACCAGGGATATCCAATGCCTCTCCCTCCCTGGTCCTCCAGCATCACAAGAGGTGAGGATTTCACTGAAGGCACTCGAGAGATAACATTTATTCACCACTGTTAAAAGCAGTCTAGAGCCAGTTTGGGGGGGCTGGGACTGGCAAGAGCATGAAGAAGCTGCAAACCATTTACCTGTTTTTGTCATTTACCAAGCAGCCCAGGTACTGGGGGTAAGAGTTAAGGTTACAGAGCCACAGCACCAACTCCACGCACAGGTAGCTATCCTGAGGTCTGCATGCACAGTTACTGAGTTGGGAAGGCATTTGCATACTCCAAAGAGAGGAAAAATAAATAACTTTAGGAAAAAAAAAAAAAAAAAGACAGTATGGGAACTCTTGCTAACTCGTTTTTAAGAGCAAAGGGAAAAGAGCATAATATGCTATGCTGCCTGTAACCTTTCTAGATTTCTAACTGTGGTCTCATTTATGCATATTACAACAAGGTACATTTTGCTTGTTAACAGGAACCAATTTATTTTGTGTTTTGGACTCCCTCTCCACACAGTTTTGTGAACTCTCCTTACTGATCACCATGCCTGAGGTACAACCAAACTATTGTTTCTTGCTTGTGTGTGACAGCCACCCAGGTAAAAACCCTGTATGCCTATAAAGTGGCAGAATAAGAAAGTAAGCGAGAACATTCCTCGCATTGCCCTCTATTTGCGAGTGAAGACAGATCATCCACTGGGTCTCATCGATTGGTCCCTGCCATAGGGACTCCAGGGTCCTCAGCAGTGTTTATGATATTTTACGCCACATTAACTGTTGAGATGATATGCTATGACAGATCTTTAAAATAGTGTACCCCTGAGCTCTAAATTGTTCCAATTACGCCTTTAGCATAACAGTTGCCTACCAAGGGGCACCGCTCAGTGCCTTAGGAAAAGCAGCAGAGATGGGGAGCCAATAATCTTCACATATGCTGACCTCCCTCTACCCTCACCCAGCAGAAGCCTGTCATTGCTTTCCTTCACTGTAGCTTTTCATAATCCTTAACATATGGCCTTTGTTTTGATAGGCATGAAATTACATCAAGGTCATTTTTAATAACTGTCAATAGCCCCAGAACAGCGGTCAGCTTTATTGACACCTTAGTTGAAGGGCTCAGAGAGCTGTAAGTAGTGCACAGACCCTGCTCGAGAAAGCTGATCCACTGGGAAACAGATTATTATTGATATTAGTAAATTAGTATTGATAGAAATTTGATGACTATCGTGCATCTGGATCCCTCCACAATACACTAATGTCAACCAAAGCCCACAGCTCCCTCCGTTTCAGACAGGCAATTTATTTGCATTCTTTACATCTCTTTGTTGCAGGGTAGGAAAAGGGAATAGTAGGAAGAAGGGGAAAGAGAAAAGCATGCAGGACAACAGCAACTTATGCTTGCAGACACATATGAAGTAGCTTCAGAAAAACAGAAGCTTCTATGGAAGTACCAGTTTTCTCTTAATTGGAGAGCAAAATTCCCTCCCACACACATTCATTCATTGTCCCGTTTCTGCCATTTCCCACTTTTCCAGCTCTGTTTCTGCACCTGCTTGGCTTGGCCTAACCAGAGGTAAACATGAAGTGCTGCATCTCCTACAGACGTTGTTAAACATTTTGGAGATCTTTACAATAATGTCTAATGCTGTCTATACACTACTACGTCTGTCTGCATTATGTAAAGCCAGCAAACAAATAGTGCAAAGCACTGTGTACTTTGGTTCAGTTCATTATGCTTTCATGCAGGAAAGACAGGAGAGTGAAGTTCACCATTGGTTTCTATCATCTTTCCACAATGACCATATGCCTGTTGTTGCTATGACATAACACACTCATTTTAATAAACAAATATTTAGAGGCCCTGAATTGAGATCAAGCATGCCTCCAAATGCCAACAACATCAAAATGAAATAGAAACTCTGACAGACTTGGGAAGTCAGAGAGATAATGACAAAAAAATACAGGCAGCCTTACTTAAACCTGAGTAACCTGAAACGTATTCTAACCCTGCATGGCGGACGATAGTTTCAATATTCTCCATGTAATATGCGAGATGCTAAACATTTGAAACCAAATATAAGCTGCACAAGTTTAATTTTTGATCCTCATCTCTTATTTTTGCATTTAAAAATAAAAAGTCTCAATTCTCAGTCTGGTTTTCACTCTCATCTGTATTAAACAGTTATTATTCAAAACTATGTACAGCAGCTGAGGATCCTGCCTGACAACTCCATCTGTTTGACAACTTCATTGTAACACATTCACTTACTTCCAGGTCAACATTTCAGTTCCTTTCCTATTAGTAACCCACACAGAGTTAGTTAATTTGAACACTGCCCATTCTTGCCAGGTACGGATATGAGCCCTTACCACATCACACAAAGCAGTTTTCACAAAACACCTTTCTTTTTCCTAAATGGAATCAGATTGATATCTACTATAGCAACAGTAAAAATGATATGAACGTAAACATTCCTTGTTCCACTGATTAAGATTTCCCTTTATATCAGATATTGAAAGATTGTAAATCATATGAATACCATAAAATCAGGTGTGCTACTGATTTTATTACAGCCTAGTCCCAAAAGACACCTGTAGCCAGAAAATGCCGTGGAATAAAATGGAAGGAGAATATATTTATGAGAGCAGGATCCAGTCTGTTCTCTATACACCCAGTAGCTGCTGCTACTAGAAACAAATCAGAAAGTTTAAGAGAATTAAGGGAATCCAGAAACTACAGAAAGTCTAAAGTGACAATGAGCATTTTTGATACTGAACAAAACTGAAAAGTGCAGGGTGGGGGGGAAGAAACTGCAATTGGAATTTTACACAATTCCTTTAAGAAATCCCTCACTGCCAACCCTGATGGCAATTTGACTTTTCAACCATCTTCACTGAGCAAAAACCTGCCTTCCCACTGTTTGGAAAATCTTCCCAACAGCACCAATACACTCAGAAATCAGTAATGTTCATCATGACTTTAATATAATATCATTACACCTTGACGACAACCATCAGCAGTGCAAAGGAGAGACAGATAAAACCTTGATTCTCATAACCACTCTTGAGCTCACTAAACCCAAATTTTACTAGATTCCCTACTAAACTCAGTCCAAAGTATTTTCTGCATACGAGTTAGTTTAGTAGATACATATGAAACTTCTTTAGCTCTGCTAACCCTAGTGCCCAGTGGGAGAAAGTAAAGACAGAAACAGACTCTCCTGAGTGATAGCCAATGAATGTACAAGGGTCAATGGGCACAGCCATAAAACAAAGAAATTGGTTTCCTTACTTAAACATAAGAAAAAAAATCCACAACGTTCTTACTGTGAGAGTTATTAAACACTAGAACAGGTCTCCCAGAGAAGTTGTGGAGTCTCCATCCTTGGAGATACTCAAAAGCCAGCTGGACACAGGCTTCAGCAATCCGCTGTAGTTGGCTCTACTTACCGCAGAGGATGTTGCTCTACATGGTCTCCAGAGGTCCCTTTCCACCGCAGCTATTCTGTGCGCCCTGCCCCCCCAAATTACTTTTCTCCTCACCAAATGGCCTTTCCTTCCTACCCTTAATCTAAGAGCTAAGGTAATTTTTTTCTTCCATTTCTTTAAACAGCATTAAACAGCTTCTCTCACTGCTCCTCCCAAGAAAATCTTCCCAAGCTTCACATGTTAAAAACAATTCAGATTCAAAATTCTTCTAAAACAATTCACAGGTGGTCAAGCTAACAAGATACCATTAAGACAAAATACTAATTTTAGTAGCATGTGGTTGCCTCACTGAAACACTCACATGCATTTTGACATATATAGGAAAAACAAACCACGGTGGTGCTATGTAAGCTAGGTGCCCTTCACCTTCCTTCTCTATAGTTATAAACGGAGAGAAGCTGAATTTGCACATGAGGAATCCAAATGCTGGGCAGGACCAAATGGAAAGTCAGTATTTCCCAAGTACTCTCATTACATCAGCTAGATTTGTTGCCTTATCTGGGAACAATGGACTCAACAATGTTGCATGATTTGTGTGTCCATGTGTGAGGAGGAAGCATGTAGAAAAGGACAGCTTACTGTTTATTTTGTTTCTAAATAAAAATAATTGTATTAAGAAGGTTTTATTTCGAACTTGTTTTGGGTCAGTTATCTAAGTTCCTGCATGCTAAAGAGGAGGAGAAAAGCTTAGAAGGTTGGCTTGGGGGGGTGGGGTGGGGAGGGAGGGGGGCGGGCTTGGGGTTTTTTCTTTTGCTCTTATTTCAGATGAAATCATAAACTTGTTTATAAGGAAAAGTATCTCTAAAAATACCTCCTCACATAGATTTGACAATTCAGTACATTTTGCAGTATACCAGGGGTTACATACTCACTTTCAGAAAATAACAAAACACTTCTCTAACATCCATTTGATGTGAATTAGCTTGGGAATCAGCTACAGCCGATTTGAGTACATAGCCTGTTAAGAATGCAACAAGAGACTATGTTTCACATTTCCCAGAAGACAAACACTTGTTTACATGCAACATATTACTGTCTTTCTTTATTGTATACTATTTAGTGACAAAGATAACTACATTTTCTACTTTCTACTTCTGTATTTCTGTCTTGCCTTAGTAAGCTCTTAATGTCTGTCATAATTAGTTTCATATGTCCAAAAACTGTATTCATGCTGTTAATGAGGATGACCTCCCAGACAGCAGGAAACAAACGCTGCCAGCACACTGTCTGGCTACACAAGGTATATATTTTAGGCAGCCTTTAATTTTCAAAATTGTTTTTACATTATTTCAGTTTCAGCTTGTAAAAGCATTTTGGGGCCTTATATGAATAACGTAACTATGTAACTAGGCAGAGTGAGCAGCACTAACATGTTGCTAGTCTAAATAAATGAAATCTTACCCAGAAACAGGACTGGAAACAAGGCGACTTTCCTCGCGGGTGAGCACCCTCACCACCAGGCTTCATAATCACCCTTACTCAGTTCCTCTTACAATCCTTTGCCAGAAGTTATGGGGGCACTCATAGGAAAATAAGAACTTTAGATAGAAAGGCTGAGAGGTTGTTATCTCGGAGCATCTTTCCAGTACTGGGATGAGTAGGACCAGTTGAAGCCTTCACCGGGGAAGGTGAAGTCCACTCCTGGGAAGGGGAGTTCCTTGATCCAAGGCCTTGTTTTCAGTCAGGACACCAGAAGTGGAGAGCAGTGTTGTCTGCTTCACAGAAAGTGAATGCTTTACCTTCTAGGCTAAAAGGGCAACGACAGCTTCTCTAAATCAGCCGTACTGTGAACAGCATCTAAATTCCCTTTGGAAATTTAACTGGAAAACTAAAGTGAAAAAAATCTGTACAGAACTGTCTATTTCGGAATTTCAACAACAAAAATTATTGTTCTTCAATATGAAATTATGAATTCCATTCTGTGAATACTTTCTTGCTTTTCTTTCTTCTTTTAAAGAAGTAAACTCTCTAGGGAAAAAAAATAAATGCCCGGTTTGAGTCATGAGACCTGCCAACTTCATATTAAAAATTCCACCTATAGCTTATTGCTGGGCTGTGGCCATTTGATAACATGCCAAATGACTTCTCAGCAAGCGCTTTCAAAATATTGGAAATCCAGTGTGCTGGGACCACAGGCAAGACAGAAATATTTATGAAGTGATACCACCCAGCAAGAAAACAGAACCAGTGCTTGCGAATCACAACTGAACAAACATCCATGGGGAAGACAGACAGGACACAAATAGGTCAGTAGCTGTAGGTTCAAGATCTGCTTGGCACGGGTTGGGGTATTATTTGCTCTCACTGAATCCACCTTCCAGATAGAAGAGATGCTTAGCCTTTTATATGGAGTAGGAGAGGTGAGGTTGACATCCTATAATACGCAACATTTGCGATTCTGTAGAAAAAATGCAAACAAAATAAACAGACAACTTGCTTTGCCTTTGAGGAATGTAACACCCAAGTGTGAAAATTAATCTGAAAAGAAGAAAAAAGAAACCCAAACCCTGCGAGTGGGGAATGCTTCAGTGGAACCCGAATCTAAGAGGTAAGCTGGAAATTAAATGTACCCTTAACCACTGAAAAGGGGGACCTTGTAGACTGAAATGAGTTAAAAAGGTCCCAGATATTATCCTAATGACCTATTGAACAATATAAAGTTCACCTCTCCCACTGACTGATTTACAGCAATAGCTAAAAAGGAAAAGTCTGCAATGCTAGAAAAGAAAAAAAAAAGAAAAAAGAATCCCACAGAATAAATAGAAGTGATAAAAGAATGGAACCTTCTCCAAATGTACAGCCAGATGTGAAAACAAAGTTTGCAAACAGAACTATGCATAAAAAATAGGAACACATCACTACCTAATCGCAACCCATTCTCCACTGGCAGTTCAGCTGGTGTTTTGATAATATCTGTTCACATCCCATTCCTCTTCTGCATGTGCAACAAATGATCTAGCAAAATCTTTATAAAGGAGAAAGGGGAATAGAAGACTACAAGATATATATTAGTTCAAATTATTAAGGATGAGGATTTTTCCTTCTTCCCATGCTCCCCACACATGAAGAATACATCTCTTAAATAACTATCAATGTGGATGTGGGATATAGCAAGGGGAAAAATTACTGCAGCTATGTTCAGATTTTCTAGAAAACTATTTCCTTCAGATAGAGTAGTCTGTAATCTCAGACTGCAATATATTTGCTAGCCTTAGAGAGCACTTTGCTAATAAAGTAGGTATCTTCTGAAACACATTAGTTAAAAGGAAAAGTGTCCCAAATTTTTTAAAGGGGGAAGGTGGAAAGGAACACATTATTTTAGGGGAATTTAATCCCTGGATATTACATAGAGAAATAGCCATGGAATAGAATGTTTTTAAACACTTTTTTTTAGGTAGATGCTATTCAAGTCTAAAAAAAAAAAAAAAAAAAACCCCAAAAAATGACTCTCATACTGTGTTGTTGTCACATATGAGAACTTATTTCAAAACCTGAGGTCTATATAAAAAATCACGCAAAGAGAACATACCAAAACCCAGTGTTAATAATAAATATAAAATCATCTGGGTCAAATTTTGCCAAACCCCTTGGCAACATAAACAAGAGCAAAAAATATTTTATTACATATAATGCACATTTTTAAAAAATCAGGTAACATCTTCAAATTTTGGCAGATACAAAACTATCATGATATGTATACTGGTTTTTACCACCTACGCCATTAGTTAAAAACAACCACGCATTATTTCTGCCTAATCTTTCACTGTGTGATAGATTTCCTCGTACTTGAGGAACATGTTAAATAACTTAACACAGTTCAAATTCACTCATTAAAATATAGTTCATATTCCAGCCACAAGTGTGCCTTTGTCCATAGTGTAGTCAGTCATCCAGCGTAGGAAGATATAGGCAAGTGTTATTATAGTTAGCTTGCTACCAGAAAATACAGTGCAACTTGCAGAACCTGCCCTAACAATAGGAGGTTTTGGCTTGCATAGAGCCCTATATGTTATTATTGGTCACAGTTTCACAGAATAGTCAGGGTTGGAAGGGACCTCTGGAGATCATCTAGTCCAACCCCCCCGCCAGAGCAGGGTCACCTACAACAGGTTGCACAGGACAGCGTCCAGGCGGGTTTTGAATGTCTCCAGAGTGGGAGACTCCACAACCTCTCTGGGCAGCCTGTTCCAGTGCTCCACCACCCTCAAAGTAAAGAAGTTCCTCCTCATGTTAAGATGGAACTTCCTATGTTCAAGCTTGTGCCCATTACCCCTCGTCCTATCAATGGGCACCACTGAAAAAAGACTGCTCCCATCCCCCTGGCATCCTCCCTTCAAGTATTTGAAAGCATTAACAAGATCCCCCCTCAATCTTCTTTTCTCCAGACTAAAGAGACCCAAATCCCTCAGCCTCTCCTCATATGAAAGATGTTCCAATCCCCTAATCATCTTTGTAGCCCTTTGCTGGACCCTCTCCAGCAGATCCCTGTCCTTCTTGAACTGGGGAGCCCAGAACTGGACGCAGTATTCCAGATGCGGCCTCACCAGGGCAGAGTAGAGGGGGAGGATGACCTCCCTCGACCTGCTGGCCACACTCCTTTTGATGCACCCCAGGATGCCATTGGCCCTCTTGGCCGCCAGGGCACATTGCTGGCTCATGGTCATCCTGTTGTCCACCAGGACTCCCAGGTCCCTTTCCACAGAGCTGCTCTCCAGGAGGTCGGCCCCCAACCTGTACTGATGCATGGGGTTATTCCTCCCCAGATGCAGTACCCTACATTTACCCTTGTTGAATTTCATTAAGTTCCTCTCTGCCCAACTCTCCAGCCTATCCAGGTCACGCTGTAAGGCAGCACAGCCTTCTGGCATATCAGCCACTCCTCCCAGTTTAGTGTCATCAGCAAACTTGCTGATGGTACACTCTACCCCTTCATCCAGATCATCGATGAATATAACCAGAAACTATCTGACTAAGTAAGCTCCATCGGGCCAGTAAGCTAACTTAAGTCAGGGCTGTGTCTATACTGTAAACGTACTGTTAGCCCAAATTTTTTGATGAATGCAAAATTTTTAAAAACAAATTCCCTGAAAGAAAAAAAAAATCATATAATCTCTTGTCAGAGAAAGAAAAAACAAACAAACAAAAAAAA
>VZSZ01006701.1:97727-114106 GCA_013398815.1 Ibidorhyncha struthersii | reverse complement strand
CAACCAAAACCAAATATAAAGCAAAGTTTAAGTAGCAATACTTTAAGAATACTTCATCTTAGTTTTGAAGATACAGAAGTCCCAAGAACAGATTTTGGATCGCCAGGCATTTAGAGGGAATCCTGTTGTTTAAGAGCAGGAAACAAGTTTTTCCAAGAGGCGTGTTCTGTGTTACCACTTTAATGCACTGGGAGATCTCTGTAAGAGGCTCTGGTAATTGCACGACCTTTGGTTCAACCTCGAACATGCACTTTTGTTCCATCTGATAGTCTTAGTTTCTCATCGTGGCTCCATTTTAGACCCACCAGTACCTTTCTGGTATTGTTTTTCAGCCCGTCTGCTAGCTTAGGAATGGATGGACTACTGGACAGTAGAGACCTCTCAGCTGCGTGGTAGGTGAGGTTCTCCTGCATTTGTGTAACCTCTAGGTTACCCCCACATCAGGGATGCACAAGGGGAGTCAGCAAAATCATGACATGAAGGATCTTGGGCCAAGTGTATGCAGTATAGTAGCATTTCTGTAACCACAAAACAGATGCTTGTGAGATGGCCATGTAGCTCTTGGCTGGAGAACCTGTGAAAGCAGAAAGCCAGAGAGCTGGAAATGCGTGCCAGGAGCATATCATGCAGCGGGCAAAGAGGCACTGGAATGATGTGCAAACTGTAATACCACAACCCTAGATTACGCTATCCAGGAGGAATTTGGTCTGATACTGAAAAAACAGCATATGGGAGGGGTGGAACATGGATTCCAAGGAACTGGAAGAAACCTGGGATGAGACAGCATTTGTGCTTAAACCTCTCCCAGGCTCATTCTCAGGAAGAAGGGTGATGGGAGAAAATGAACGATATCTCTGAGAAAGCCTGTCCTGCAAAAACATTTTTCTTGTCCCGATACATCTGTACTGATGGAGGTGCAATGAAAACCAGAATTCTGGGGGACTTCAACCACTCTTTGCACCCCTAGTAAATAGTATACCAGGAACCTAGATGCATCAAGGAAAAAATCACCTACTTTTGGGAACGGCACCAAAGACTTTGGCTTAAAGGATTGAAAGTGCTTTACAGGTACCTCACGGATATGAGCAAGATGGATCTCTCAATAATTTTATTTTTCCAGAGGTTGACTTGATATAAATAAGACAAGCAAGGAGACTAAAGTGGAAGTCTAAGCACTGTTTCAGAGGAGCCAGACTGAAGGACAATATGCATGAGCTCCTTGTACCTCTGTCCTGTAGAACCACAGTATGTCAAGCAGTGTACTTGGCCACCACATACACAAGTATCTGTTCACCCACCTGTTTGCAGGAAGGCTGGTAAATAGATACTGTTTGGAATGAGCCTGCCACTGTCCTCAGAAAGTATATCATGGTTTTCATAAAGTAAAGCTTTAATTAAGCAGTAAAAAACAGAACTTTTGCAAACATTTAAAGCAACATTAAAAAACAAAGCGCCAGTTTTTGACTGCTCTACACAAGTCATATGTCATTGCATGTAGTTTTAGTAAAGCAAATCTTATTTTCCACTGGTTTTAAGCAGAAAGTATATTCAAACATCTCATGCTAACACTTTGTCAGAGACAGCATGCTTGGTCTGAGCCTTGTGAGCACAGAAGCCACCCAAACTACAGGGGATGTTGAGGCACAATCACCTGATGCCTGCACAGCATCCCCTCTTGGTGCAGCTGATTATCTACCTGTTTTATCTTGTGCCTTTAGCATGGTCTTCAGGTCTCCTGAGAGAAATTAAAAGATGAATTCTCTTGACTTAGCTCTCAAGCCAGTTTAACTGCAACTTCTGTCAAGGATGCCATGATGATGGCCCCAACAAAATTAGTAACGAGACGTAACTAACAAAGACCGTATTTCCCCAGTAAAAAAACATACAGGGGGTGGTTCATACTTAATAGATAGTTCACCCGTTCCTATAACACATAGGCACTTCCATAACCATTGCACCGAGGGATTTGGAACGGACACCTGTGGTTTGGGTAATAAGCAAGGGATAGAGACAAAGTTTAATTATGTAAAGATACTATATACTATGGTGGTTCTGGCTGAGATGATGATAACGAAGAGTCCAAAATTACAGCCCAGTAATGTTGATCATCAACAGAAGAGGTACACTGTGAGTCTGGAAGGAAAGGAAGGAAATTTTGCCTTGGCACCTTTCACATTCAGTGTATTTATGGAAGTGACTACCAAGGACCAGTGTCATCTGAAGAGAATAATTCACCCAACCAACATAAGTTTAGGGTTTTACCAATGAGTGTGAGAAAGAAATGTAGATGCTTGCATAAGGCTGGCTTTAACGCTCACAGATTTTAAATTCAAGTCAGGTGATAACATATCTATGGAAAGTAAGTTATTTATATGCAAACATCTTCAAAAGTAACATTTTTTTCAAGAATATTTTCAAAGGGCTTTAGTGCATTTTGTCTACAATGGATAAAAAAAAACATTGGCACAATATTTATACAATTATTTATGGTAAAATAGTAATAGCTGTACAAAATTAATCTTATAATTGTTCAACTTGAATCATAGAAGCTGACATTCTTGGTTTGTAAACAGCCCACGTTTGCAGTGAAGAGGCATATTCTTGTGTATGATTCTTCAACCAAAAGCAAATATCAGGTAACTGTTAAAATTAAAAGCAATTAAGATCTTAAATAGGCAGTTATGGCAGCCATTGCCATAAACTGAAACAGAACAAAAAAGCTCCACTCCTATTCATTAGGCATTTGTCACAATGTATACACTGCATGCTTTTGTTTGAATAGAAAAGCAATTATGTTTTTAATACACTTAAATTCTACTCATCTTCTCGTCATCCTAGGATAATGAGTCATTAGAAAAAAGAATATTATATACAGCAATACAGCTTATTGTTCTGTGCAAATTATTATTGCATCAGCTGAACATAAGTACCTGACAGTTAGGAAAGCTTAGCTGTCAGCAGTTTCTGTTTGTGCTTGTACTATCCACGCCAGCCTCCAGAAGGCTTTTTCTTCATCTAGCCCTATTTTCTGCTATTACTGAACCTAAAGTTCGTGACCCCCGCATCAGATACAGGAGCAGAGGACACAAGTTGATGACATCAAAAAAGCTCCGCATAGCTGCCACGTGACTGGCTCCCATGAGGCACAGACGCATCTGAAGCAAGTCCAGAACGTACAGTTACCACGACTACAGCAGAGTAACTTACTTAATACAGCAAATAGTGGATGATAAATAAATAAAACATAATACTAATTTTCATATAAATCAACATCATCAAATTGCTGGAGTACGCGGTTGAGGCAGGTAGGCTAGAGAGAACATTGGTTTTAAATGAGGAGAGTCAGAGTTCAGGCTGCTTTCTACAGATGACCCGATTATCCTCAAACCAATGCCAAGATAAAAATCATGCTTCCACACCCATAAAGCTCCTATAGCAGCTCTGAAAAGGGAGCTATGAGAAACCACAGTAGCCAAGGTGAAATGTTAGGCAAGGTTAAACTATCAGTCTTTAAACGGTATATGCTATGTCCTTGTCCTCACCTACTGCAAGATGTCAGGCGCGTGACCTCAGCAGAGACCTCACGTGGGCTGGGGAGACTGCAGTAGTCATCTCCATGAGAAGTGAATCTTTCTCCTGCAGTGATGTCCAGACCAGCGCCGACTATCAGCTCTGCTGGAGCCGTTACCCCACAAGCCATAAACAGTATAAACAAAGACGGATAATTGGTTAAAAATGTTGAGAGGCTATATTTTTACTGCCCAAACTAATGGTTCTTTAAAGTAGGAGTCTGCCATTCCTTATTATATTACTGTGTTTAAAGCAAGTCTAAAAATAAATGGGTGTTTCAGAGGTAATAAAGATAGAAGGCCAAAATCCTGCTCTGCAATAATTGTTATTTACAAAAGTCACAAAAGCAACTTGCACTGTAATGTCTCTCCATTAAGTTTACAATTAACAGAAACAAATAGAAAAAAATATTCTTTCTGAATATAATTGGTTCAATTGGCTTCTCAGACAAGATTTCAACACACCTTGGACATCCAAAACTGAATTTACTATATCAATGAATCACTGCACTTGATCGGCATCAAAATAGGGAATAGGTACGTGCATGTGGGAGAACAGTTAATTGCTTCCTATCTTACAGTGATAGGGGCATGCCATTAATTCTCCAGCATATGGCACAAAATTAGAGCTTATTGCTACTACATTTTCATCATGTTAGAATGTTAATACTAGGTTGAACTCTTTATATAAATCTAATAAAATACACGAGAAAGAAGGCTCAGGTCTTAGTAAACTCTTTTGTTGGTGTTTTTTTTTTTCCTAAATAGTAGATTTTAAACCACAAGTTAGTAACATGTACGGAGAAAGCATTCTAATGTCTTTTACACAGTTAAGGGGAAGCAGGAACCAGTGATAAATAGCTGCATATATGCAGTACTAAGATTACCCTCAAAAATAAAAGCTTTTGTTGCAAAGTTAAAGGCATCGTATAATATAAGTATTTCATAAATGCTTTTATGATACTTTTTTGAATCCTAATGCACTACTACTGAAGTTTCTGGTAAAGGACTCATACTATGTTTACAGAAACACTATTTTAAAGGTTTTACAGTAAAAGATGCTATCAGGATAGCCATTCTGATCAGAAGCAGAAATAAACTGAAACAGAAATGGACACAGGCTAAACAAAGCCTTTTTGGATTCTAAATATTATTATGCTCAGCATATGCTTGATCTACAGATCTACTTGACTGCTGATTTTCTAATGATGATATTGATGTGCTGTTAAGAGAAATATGCAGCACATACTTGCTAATTGTGGTAAGCATACACTGCAAATCCGTTTGATTGTTAAAATTCCTAATGATGATATCGATGTAATATTGACATGCTGTTGAGAAAAAAAAATCCAGTGTGCAGTGAATGGTTAAAGGAGGTAGGACACATTGTTAAGTTTCTAAAAATTACTCTAGAGCATTTTCAAGGAAATAAAAAAAAAAGCATGCAACAAATGCTATTCTAAATACTCTACATTGTAATACTCTTCAAGCAGTATATGTACATTTTTGTGTTTGTTCTGAAAACATTACATATATAATTAAAAAAAACATATTTTGAGATCTTTTGGATCTGGTAAAAGAATCGTATTAAATGAGTACAGTATATTAATAGTTCTTGCAACCATTTTTTTCCAGAAGAGAAAGAAATTCAAAATTAAGGTGTTTTTTTTTTAAAAAAAATCTTTTTATTAAATAAGAAAAAAATAGCACAGGATTGAAATCTGAAGTCTATTAAGAAAATACTAAATGCAGAACTGTAAATGCAATTTTTTTTGAAAAAGACTTTGCATTTTAAAATTATATTATTCCATAAAAAAAAAAAAAAAAGTGAAACATAAGTATTGAAGTGGAATGCTTCGAAGTTTTCATGGAAATTATCTTTACAAGAGAACAACAATGGTTTTGGCAGTAAAATGCATACCCTAATTTCTTTGATTTAGTACCTATGAAGACACAAATAAAATTTCAAATTTATTATTTCCTACTCTGTTACTCCCCCGTGCAACAACAACAACAAAACCCAAACAAAACAAGCGAAACAAGCCGAAAAAACCCCACACCCCTCAAACTGAGAACTTGGGGGCAGGGGAGAAGAGAAAACCAGCAGCACAGTGGAACACTGAGGGCTCCACAGGAGCACAACTCGCGCTTCAGCACGAACAACGCATTTAATCTCTGATGAAAATTTTTGTTTCATCAACAATATAAGTGATTTAATACTGGCTGAACTGATCCAAATCATATCAATCCTCAACTTCGGATGCACGTTTGATGGCCCTTCGTATCTCGGAGGATAGACTGCCATCTAGTGACCGCAAGAGCGTTGTCAATCACAGACGAAGCGACACCCGGCCAGAATTGGGAAATGTTCCGAGCTCCGGCTGTTCTCCCCACCTCCCCGATGCCTCCTGCTCTCTTGGCCAAGGTGGGCACGATGCCTAAGCTGTAGGTCTTCCAGATCCACTGCTGAAAGGTAGGTGTTCACACTTTTTCACCACTGAAACCTGTAACAGGACAGAATCCCGAATGCTACCGTTTACTAGTCCACAATGAGGGCAAGGAAGAGATGAAAGCTTAAGCAACACTGGAACAGGCTGCCCAGAGAGGTTGTGGAGTCTCCCACTCTGGAGACATTCAAAACCCGCCTGGACGCTGTCCTGTGCAACCTGCTGTAGGTGACCCTGCTCTGGCGGGGGGGTTGGACTAGATGATCTCCAGAGGTCCCTTCCAACCCTGACCATTCTGTGATTCTGTGAACAGCAACAAACTCCAAGCAAAGAGAATGATAAGCATGAGAACAAAAAGAAAAATAGACAAAGCAGTAATATCTATGTGGTTAACTCTGTCAGCTTTAATTGCTTACTTGTGTCTAACACACTCTCAAAATCGGTGGAAAAAAGTTAATAGATTGGAAAACATAAGCCTTATAATGATACAAGTCCATTGAAACCTAGAATTGTCCACTCCTGACAGCACAATAGCTGCATACTTAATAGTGTCTTCCTTTAATATGCACATTACTGTCTGCCAGTTCCATGCACACACCGGAATACACAGTACTGTGCAGCCAAGGAAGCGCTGTTTACTTCCAGCTTCAACCCCTTGACCTCTTCAGGCTAAAGAACCAGTGAAGCTATGAAAAAATCTAAGAGTACATGAAGAGAGTCAAGAAATAAGTGCTTCTACAAGCGTTTGGATAAGCAGTTAATACATGGGAAAACATTTTAAGAGATGATGATACATCATCCTGATCCTTCCCACCTGTACAGCAGGAGGGATTGGGAAGCTGATACATTATGTATTGCCAGTTTTCCTATACATTGCCATAAGCAACATGACACAAGAAGAGGGGAATGACAGACTAGGCAGAAAAACTCCTTTGTATAATCAAGGTAGTCACTGCTGCTACTACTGCTGCTACTACTTCTGCTACTACTACTACTTCCCTGAAGGAAGATGACAACATACAGAAAAAGCGTACTTGGAACAAAATGTTTCTATAGAGTACCAACTTGAATAACTGGACAGGGCAAACACATAATGTTCTATTGGAGGTACTTACGCTAAATGGCTGAAGCAGCTTTCACAGGTCAATAAATTATAAGAACTTGAATGTGGCCTTGGAGCAGGTGCAAACTAGAACTTGGTGTTTATTTGTCTTGTTAAACATAGTATTTGTTCTTCTAGAATATGAGGTTCAGGTGGTCTCCACAGTGATGAACTTGCAGAACGGTTTACCCGAAGAAAATTCTGAGATGCAAGTTATAAAACTGATGAAAAAGGAGGGTGAGGTTATGAGCAAGTCAGAGATTCATTCAGGTGGTTAGAAACCACCTTCTCTGATACCCTGAATGACAGAATGCCTCATCTTGCAAAAAAAAAGAGTAAAAAGCACCAGATTTGTATACAGTGTAATGCACTTGTTGCTGGTGCCTAATCCTGCTCCTAATCTTGGGCTTCAGCTCCAAATTTTCAGCTGTTCATACAGTCAGAGAAGTGGGTCCGGCTAGAACACAATACAGAATTATAACATCTCAGCCCATCCAAAAACCCTAATAGGTTTGGGTTGCAGTGACAACAGTGCAATATGTGAGAGTGTAGTATTTAGACCTGGAGTTCCTGATTATCCTGTTCCTCAACTTAGCAGAGGTATGGTTCCTTTCCTTCACTTCACTTGCCTACCACCAAATGGGTAAATGAGTATAGATAAGCCTGTAACGGCCAGTCCTAAGTATATAGTACAAGAATAAGATATTTGTTCATGAGATTTATCATGGAACTACAGTTACATTCTGCAATATTCATGAAAAAATCCACTTTTCTTTTTAAAGGTTGTTTTCTATACTGAAAATATTGAATACTTTTGGCCTCTAAATTAACCTGAATAACAATACCAATACACCTGATTTTGTTCAACTCTATCAATTTTTACAGGAATAAAGCTCACAACATTTTACAAGATTTATGAATAGTTTTTATTAACATTTTATTTGATCACAGAAATAAAGCTGAGCTTAAGGGACTTTGTTCCATAGCCCGCTTAACCAAATTGAATGTAGTGATGACAGACTCAATCCCACAAGAAAGAGGGTGTCAATCTATGAACAAGAAACATGGGAATAGAACAAGAAATACAATATATATGTTCTCATAGCTTACAAGTTAGTGAACTGTGGTAACACATTCCCAAGAAGAAAAAGACATTAACTAAACTTTACTTTTCACACTTCATCTGTGGTTACAGATGTCATTGCACTGAGGATTAAAGAGGGGGGAAAAGCAGGATGGGGTGGGTGGTGTTTAAATCAGACAATTAAGTAGTTGTCAATACAACCTTTATTTTTTTTTAAAAACTCAAATATCATTTGATCATTTTTTTCCACTCAATATAATCATCTCAATCAGTAGAACTTTTCATTTAAGTTTTGTTGTAAAGAAATTTTTAAGAACATTAACTTTTTAGTGCTACAAATAAAGTTTTATTCTTTCCTAACATCATGCCTCCGCTCTTGAGCCAATTAAAAATTAGTTATGTTCTGCGAGTGCTTCATTCAGTGCAGTGAGAGCTGTTTCTTAGCTACCAGTTAATAAAGAAACCTCTGGTTTCAGTAGATAAAGGAGGAAGAAAACCTAAACTTTTAAATCTTGGATAAAGCAGTAAGGTTAGGAAGGACATGCACTTAGTGCAACAACATCTCAGCCCACCGTAGTCCTTATAAAGTCACAGACAAGAGAAAGACAGTTCTGAGAAAGCTCAAGAAATAAAACTAGCATGGATGGGAGATTAAAAAAAAAGTAAATCCATGTAGTATCTCAGATTATGCAATTTCTTCTGGAAGAAAGAAAAGCACCTTCCATTACAGTGTCACATGTAGACTAACTGTCTTCAAAGTTGTTACATTCTGCCAGAAACGTCCGAGAACCTACTTGCCACTAAGCCATCTTTTTCGCCTTATGACTCCAAAATATAAACCAGCAACAAGAAGTAAA
Source organism: Ibidorhyncha struthersii (assembly GCA_013398815.1). Taxonomy (NCBI): domain Eukaryota; kingdom Metazoa; phylum Chordata; class Aves; order Charadriiformes; family Charadriidae; genus Ibidorhyncha; species Ibidorhyncha struthersii. The sequence continues at coordinate 105,047 of VZSZ01006701.1, read as the reverse complement.
TCTCAAGAATAAAGCCAGCCTAGCATCAGAAAATGCCAACTTCTGCTGGTGCTGCAAAGGGACTATTTGCCACCTCAGTGCACCACCCTGAGCATCTTTTTCCCTTCTGGCAGGGGCTGCCATGGATAGACCAGCAGAACAGAAACCCATGAGGTTGCGGGTCCTTCCTTCCTTCCTTCCCACAGCCCTCCGGCCTGTAGCTCCCACCCTTTTTATAGTCATCAGTTGGCAGCTGGTTTTGGGACAGACAAGGAACAGCCACTTAGTCTTGGAAGCGGATTTACTTTGTAGGAGCAGGATGTTAAAAGCATCTATAGCCAGTAGACCTTATTTCAAGGATCAAGATTCCCTTTGGGCAGCTATACTCAGTGCTCCCAAACAAAGCTGTACTGGCTCAGGGAATATGTATGACCACAATACACAACAGAGGTTCTGTCTTCTGAACGGGCTGAATCCATTCATCTCACACTGATTGTACGTTGTTCAGGATAAAGGAAATTCAGCTTGCCTTTGCCACAACTGTTCTTTTTCTGCATTATTTATTAAATTTTGGTCTGCTCACAGTTAAGTGCCACGAGTACAATGAGCAAAGTTATTAATGAAAATGCAGAAAGACTAATCAGATATTGGAGAGGCAGAGAGTATAAGAAAATAAGTGCTTGTTTCAAGAATTATTAAATACACAGGGAACACTGCAGAAAAAGATAGGAGCATTCCTGTGGTTCTCACTAGACACCTAATGCAGGTCAGTTTATTTGCCAGTGCTGTGTGTAAGGGTGCGAAATTAAAAAACAAGCAAAAAAAACCCACCCCACCAACAAACTTGAATCTCATAAACCACATCATCTAGCAGGAACCCTACAGATAAACTAGGCTTAACAAAAAGTGGGACGTTTTAGACCTGTTTTAATGAAAAGAAAAATGAAGGCTTCAAACTGCTAAACAAAGTCATTCTGAATAGCCAAGAACAGAAAAACATAATTTAGGAAAATCACGTTTCTTTTGCCAACTGCGAGGTAAGATGATCAGAATGGTTAAGAAAAATAGAAGATGAGAAGAGCTTCTGTGAAATTTTCTGAATGATTTCTGTGAAAGATCAAAATATTTTTCACTGCAACTGTAAATGTGTTCAAAATAGTACAATAAGAAATTTACAGGTCTTTGGATAGAATAGTAGATATGTCCAGAGCTGGTTAAAAACATAGAGACAATTGATAAACTACTAAAACTTGTCAGAACAAAGCATATTCCTAACTGTAAGTCAAAAACCAAGAATAAAAATAGCAGAGAGTAAACTGATGTCCTTCAAATTTATTACAGAGGACAAAAGACACAAAAGTTCCCAGGAAAACAAGTGTATTGTCATGCCTGCCATAACACCAAACATTTTTCAAGACTGTCATTCTCAGCACAAACTGTGCAGAAATACAAACCAAAATACATCCATAAAGATACAGCTGGAGGACAAAGTTTTGACGATACAGAAACAAATATCTTCTGTTGGGTTACTTAATAAATTTGCCAGATTGTAAAGCAGATTAGTTTTTGACATAAACTGCAAGAACAGAAAGTGAATTTCAAAAAGAGATGCTGTAGCAGAGTGCAAAGTAGTTATAGCATCAAAAATTGTGTCCAGATGAACGAAATTGTCTCCAGATTAAAGTAGCTGTCCTAAGGAGAAACTATTTTGAACTGGAAAGACATTAGCCCAAATGGAGGCAATGGAGGAAGTTTAACAAGCTTTGTTAAGTGATCTTATGCTTCATGCTTTGCAAAAGACACTTATGTTCTCAAAGCTTTCCAACCACACACCAGTCATAAAGTGATTAGTGGCTCACCAGCATTAAAATAAAAAACAATAACAAAAAAAGTTCCCCCAAAAAGTTCACGTGGGGTAGGGACTCCACATAGTTACATACAAATTTCAAATACATATAAACCAAGTAGAGTTTTGTTGGTTACATATTACTGAGCGTAGAGAAAAATGAACTCCTAGAAAAGGAGTCCAATTCATGATGCAAGAATGGAAGCTGCAATAAAATACCAAAGCAAGCAAACATACACTGTTGCTACACTTTGTATCCTCCAGCAAGACATATTTGTGCAGACAAAAAATAACTAAGAGCACCATTAGAGGTTCACAGAAACCAGTTACATTACTTTATTACTTTTTAACTATTTCTATTCTAATTTACGGTACACATCGCTAGTTGATAGATAATGCGCACAGGATTGGGGTCTTATCCTTCCGAAGCGTCTGCTAACATAGTTACACAGCCTTACTCCAGTGATCTGAGGACCAGCCCTAAGAGGGTTTAGGGAGCTTTAACACTGCTAAGTCTCTGTTCCAGCTAGGAACTGACACGGGAGCTTGGGCTCCTTCTTGTTCTAATGCCCTTTTTAACCTCACCTGAACATCCTCCAGAATTAAGATAGCAAAGTCTAACCAGCACTCCTGGGAAGAGGGGGCTCCCACTTATGCTGACATGAGTAATATAATGAGTTGCACCAAGCCTCCAGCAAAGAGGGAGAAGGGAAAGCAGAGAAGACAAACCACAACCGCATCGTGCCCAAAATCCTACCCATCCTCTGCTGGCCACAGTGCCCTGCGTTCCCAGTTTTTAAACACAACAGCAGCACATGATGCTCACTTAAAGGCCCAAAGTCAGGTCTGGACTGAACAAACACGAGCTTAAATGTAAATACCACAGTGCACTTTTTCGGTTAACAGAGTGCCTGGTAATAAGAGTAAGATCGCGCTTACTCATTGCTCTTGAAATAAGGCAAGGCACAGCAGATGTATCGCAGCGCCACTGGAGCACACGCAGGTCCCTCACGCTCTCTCCGTTACAGTTCTGTCGAAGATATCAACTATTGGTTCAATATCCTCGTTCCCATCTTCCACAGCCTCGCAACCAGACTTGGGATTCTGCCATCTTCCAACTAAACTGACACCGGGGACTTCTGATTAATGATAAATAGTCAGATTTGGAGTACAGATATAAATGTAGTTTCAAACAAATCCATTGGTAATAGAGAAAAAATCTGTTTTGACCTCCACAGCCTGAAGCATAATAGCTTTATCCAGATGTCATTGACTGGCCTGGGGAATCAAGACCTGTGTCTTGCAAATCTTTGCTGTTTTGAAGGGCCTAGTTCAACAGGCGCTGCATATTGCTAAACAGTTTTCAGCAGTTTCTAGCATTTGAACAAACCATTTCACATAATGCAGGAAGGACTCAAGAGAGGCTAATATTATGATAAAAGTTAACACCTTAGGCCCTGTGAAAGTACATTTTCAGGTTCAGTTAACTCCTTGACTCTAGGCATACTAAATCAACAGCACTGCCCTTTATTAAATGAAATTTTTTTTTTTGTTAATTATGAATCTTTGTTTGCCATAATCATAACCCAAACACTCTTAAAAATGTTGATAGCTTAAGATTTGGCAAAAGTTGCACACACGATGCATATAACAACTACCTGTTTAATGCTGCTGCCGTACCGACGTATTGTAAAAGTTCAGACATTTCAGTGAGTGGTTTCTCTCTCAAGGGAGTCAGTCCTTGACATACCAAATAAACCATCTCCTTCCCCCACAAATGCTAAATAATTGCATCTCAATTCTCATGTCGCTCTACATTTATGCAAAAATTATTGTGGATGTTTATTTAGGTATGTTACACTTGCACCAGTGTTATAGGCTGAGACTTGAGGAAAATGAGCTTCCTGACCCTTCCAGTGCATGGCAGCTCTCTAACAGAAAATGGGTTTAGCTTATATTAAAGCTGTTTTACAGATGATAATTTCTGTTCTTTTACAGAGACAGTTAACCACATTGTTTCACATTGTGTTGTGCACTTTTGGCACATGATTTTTATTTAAAGAATATTAGATTCCACCATACTTTCAGGGTTGGGGTTTTTTTTTCCCTAAGGTGCTAAATGCTTAACATTGGTTAGCATATTTGATTATAGGAAAAACACAAGATATTTTGCTGCCAATTAAGGTTTGAGCGTCAATATTTTTTTTTTCTTGTAGTTTATATTGAAATGTTTGAAGATAGCTTTAGAACATCATCTCTTCGACATAACGTATTCCCCTCCATCTATACCTTTGATGCCACGTCCATATAGAGCAGTACAGGAGGTGCCAGTCCAGTCACCGGTAGCCCGGTGTGCAAGCATCACATATTTTTTATGTCATTCCTTATCCCAGCAAGCCCCTACACAACGCAAAAATAACTCGAAATCAAGGTTGTTTCAAAGGCAGAACTTTCCCCAAAGGATGAGAAGAAAGGGTATCAAAAACAAAATCCCCAAATCTTGAGCCTAATAAATAGTCTTCTAACATTCTATTTTGAAGAAGAAATAGGTTAAATACAATAGGGTCCCCCTCTCCTAGATCAGGTCACTGCTCTGGTGTACCATGTACTGACAGCTTGCACGTGGGCTGATAGGGGTAAAAAAGGAACTCCTGGCAAAGGAAGTTATCTATGCCTTGAACTTCACACATTTGCATCGATTGCTTTCTTCCTCATACTGTGTACTCTTTAACTCTGTCAGTTAGGGTTGTGGCTTAATTTCATATTGCATACACTAAAAGGTGGTTTAGGGCTATATAAAGGTAGCAACAATTAGTAAAATATTTCCTTAAATAACATCGCATCACAACTTATGTCAGGAAGAGCAAGACAGCCTTTTTTTTTGGTGCCTTTTTTGCAGGGGTGAGGGGAGGTGTGTTTGTTTTTTTTTTTTTTTAAATAGGGAACCAACCCTTTGTGCTTTCCCTCCTTGATGAAATGTCTAGAGTGAATCCAACCCTTGTGGCTACTGCCTCCTCCCCTTCCAACAGTTAAGTCATGTAAAACATTATAACGTAATTTAAACAAGATTAAAACATAAAAAGAACTTTGATCCTTTTCAATATAAAGGATATAAAATGTCCAAGAGCAGGACAAAAATTTTTCCTTAATCTTGGATACCTTTTCAAAATATGTTGATTGTTGTGGTTTCACTGTGCAAACAGCTCTGTCTTTTATGATTTGTATATAATCCAAACCTGAACCCTTATTTAGGGTCACAATTCCTTAAGAATTTTTTAAGGGGCCAGAATGCACATGACAATATATTGACCAACACAGGTACACTGCAAAAATCTCCATAACAGTTCCTATGGTATCCCGTCGGCACTTCTGTCTGTTTTGAAATATTTCCAAACACTAGTACCCTGAAGAGCCTTTTGCAGCATGCCAAAATACATCATTTCCAATCATAAAGTTCAGAGGCATTTGTCACTTTAGAAGTAACAAAAAGTGATTCACTGCTTTAAACTGTTAGTTTTTATGTGTTCATTGGAACAACCATTCAGTGGCTTTCTGTTGAGTATTCATAAAATCCTGCCTGTCGGATAATTATCTTGCATTAATATGGTATGAATAAATGAAAGCAGTAATTATGGTTTTACTCTTTATTTTGCAATTTACAGTTTGCTTTGCTTCAATGGTACAAAATTATCGTGTCTGAAACAATATGACATGGTAATTTGTTTTGGGACTCTGCAGAACATACACATGTAGAAAACCCCACCCACACCAATCAGATGGATAGCTTAAAGCATATGTAGATTAGACTATTACATTTTCTTTCTGCCAGGCTTTGACTTATTTTGACTGAATTGTGTAAGATGGCAGGAAAAAACATCTATTTTTGACAAGTTCAAGTTTTTAAAATAAAAAAAGGATATTTTATACCTATTTGCCACCTTTCTATCACCATGTCTACACTATACCACGCCATCAATTCTGAAGCTTCCAAGGAAATCCATGAGGATTACCACAGAAGATATAGACAGTTCAAATTAGCCAACTATCCAAAAGACTTGATTCTATAGCACACAGCTTACAACAGATGTTATAATACACACTAATATGTATTTCTTTTTCCAGAAATCAACCTTCCATTGCATTACCACTGCAGTCAACGGTGGCCTCCAAGAAGAGTCAGGCAGACAGTAGGTCAGAGAAATACAAATTTTCTTTCTTATACCTGGAAGTTCGAGTAGATTTCTCTGTGTGTGGTTTCCTTACAGCTTCAGCCTTTTCTATCACACCTCATTATTTATCTTTCAGTTGTAACTGCACACCTCAGCAGCAATGCAGAGCTTTCCTCCAGTGCAAAATACCAGTGAAGTCAATGGGACTTCGCAGAAGTAATGTTTGTCCGGGGTAGCTATAAAGAGGGAACATACATAAAAGATCTGCTGGTAGAATATGAGACAGGAGTCCCCCCTTCTGAAATCTCGAATGACCCTGCCTCCTGTGGGCCTGCATATCAGCCTCACAGGCCACTTACTGACAAGGTTTCCAGATCACCTCACTACCATTAAGCAAGTATTCCCAGAGACTCTCAAATATGGTAATCCTTGTTTCAGTAACAGACAACGCATTCCTCTTGCACGCAGCAAGTACGTGGCACTTCACAGAAACTCTTCACCGTGACTCTTCATGGTCCTGTCATCAGGAGTGAAAGGGAAGCGCAGGAACAACTGGATAAAAGTGTTTGGCGCGGGTGCAAGGTAGAGCTAGCCCATTAAGAACACATCCAAACATCCTAGCCACCTTGTGCTTTAACCAGTATTTTTACTTGAGCTAGACAGGCCCCCATGAGCCAGTCCAAGGCACTACTTGACAAGCGCAGGGAACAAGATCAGCAAAGGTGTCTCTAGAGAGGAAGTGAATGTGTGTGGTGAAGAACATTACTGCCTTCTTAGAATTTCTTGCAAATATCATGATGATGACATTAATAGTTGTATTAGCACCCCTAGACCAATACTTCAGCTGCAGGCTTCTGTATGAGGCTTTCACTAAATTGTAGTTATCTCGCATGGAGGTGGAGGCAGCTGTTTGGGAAGAAAGCACTGTTCAATATGCATCACAACCTTTCATCATCAAGCCCATTCTTTCTTCTTACAGAAGAAAGATACTCCTTCAGTATTGACCAGGATATGGAAGCAAATACATGAAATTAAAAGATAAAAAAAACCTTTCAACTTTTTTTTTTTTATTAATACATTGCCAAATACTTAAGAGCAGATAACTGCCTACAGGACAGATAATACTCCGCATCTTATATGTCCTAATATAAGAAATTTTCAAGAAAAATCATGCCAATTTCTTTGAAATATGTGGATCCATAGCTTCTAACTTACTCATGAAGCCTAATATTAGTGTTTTTTTTCTTGGTAATGTTGTTTAGAAAAGACACATTAAAGATTTCCAAATAAAGGACTATAAATAGATGAACATTCCTTTTTTTTTTT